>ML848407.1:9790-35826 GCA_009831015.1 Picea engelmannii | reverse complement strand
GACTAATCGGTAGGTGCGGACACTAACAGATCTCCCTAGATCCACCTAGATCTAGAACAAAATAGGACAGGACATGACTCTTTCCCTAAGTTTTGACCATTGAATTAGCTAGTAGGAAGGAACAAGTAACATACCTTAGTATCGCTTTCTAGGGTCTTTGTTGCTCCCGCTTCACTCCGATGCTCTCGTGAATTCAAGACAAAGACAACACAAACCAACCAAAGTGAATATAGAAAAATATATTCAACTGTCAACTTATGTGTATGATCAAGGAGTTACACAATAAAGTGAGAATAGCTTTATGGGAAAGGGACATGCCGATGTATCATATTAATTGAAAGTAAAGATTACAACCTAATCGCCTTGATGTCGCAAGATTCCTTTCGATGGCTCTTGGCTCCAACACACACACTTTCTCAATCCTTGCATGAAGAAGATCAAATCCTCTTGATAGACTTGCTAGAGTCTCCAAGCTATTGTTCAAGCTAAGTCCTTCACACAATTCTTTCACCAATTCTCCAATGAATCTTTCTTAACCTTTTCCATGAGAATTCCCTCAATATATAAGAGAGAATGAGATAGTTACTTGGATAAGAATGATCCCACAATATCAGGGAATCTAATACAAGGATAACCATTCGAATGCCAACCCATTCTTCTAGAAAATTCCCTTCTAGAAACATCGAGAATTCATCTTTTTCCATGCTTTAGGACGAGTTCGCACCTTGGCTATTCAAAACAGTGTGAGAAGTTCACACCCTGTCTTAAGGTAGCCTACGAGAATGGGTCATTCTCGCACCCTAATATATTAGCAGCCTACGAACCTTCTTCAAAAATGAGTTTTCTGGGAAGAGATGAAAGTAACTTTTCTCAGGAGAAAGTTCTTATGAAGAGCCTGAGTACACCATCATGATGACCAAAATCATGGGTAACAGAATGCCCCCCAAAGTATGAGGTTGGAATCAGTGACAGTCGAAAGACTTTGTAAGCTGAATGTGTGTGTCGGAAACCAGGAGCACACCTAATCGGAAACCTGCGAACAACCAAGCATCTGCAAAATATCATATATATCAATTCTGAGGTAGGCATTCCCATACTCAGATCACAGACTTATGACATCGTAGACATGGGTCATGGCCACCAATCATACACTGTGGATCCATGCCGTCAAAATATAGCATAGCCACCAAGAATACACTGTGGATCTATATGAGAAATTTCAAATTAAGACGACATAGCCATGAGACATACACAGTGGATCTATGTGTCACAAATTATACAGACTCCATCGCAACCTGGAAAAAAATATGATATCTAGGGTCTTCAATCTCATTGCCTAAAAGTATGAATCTAACCATGTGATTACATGTGTCGAAGTCGAACATGGCAGAAACCACTTGATTACCGGTCATTGATGAAACCGTTAACAAGTGCGAGGGAATCACCATTGATGTCAATGACTCCCAAGGTACTCTAGTACAATCCATCGAGTGTGAATGAATGAGTTGAAGTCAAACATTCAACAGAATCTTTCGATCAAGGGTGAATCATGTAAACCCACTGTCGAAAGCGAGGAAACCTACCATTGAGGCATGCAAGCTCCAAGGTACCAAAGAATTTCTAAGTCTTGATTTCAGATAATGAGATGAATTCGACGGAACAAAACTCATCACAGGAGGGCCTTGATGTATCCCCCATCAATGACACGAAATGAGTAACAAATTTTGAAGGTGAAACAGAGTATGATGTAAATTGAACTGGACACAGGGAAGGCCGACACGGAGAGAATGGACAACTGCAGATGGCTGACTCAATAAAGGTTTTAGATGGACTTCTCTTGAACATATGAATGACACGACCAATGATTTGGTAGCATTGACTCAAAGACGACACAGGGAATGACCTTGTAGCAAATTGAATGAGAGACAAATGGATTTCCAAAATCGGCTTCAAATGATGAATAGGGGGTGTCATGTTCAAGAGTGACACTTAATGCCAATCAATACGAAGATGAAAACATATCCCTTTCCCAAATTTCCCCCCACCATTTCTGGCGAGTACCTCTTTATTTTTACGTAAGCTTGAGGAGGATAACATATGCTTGTTGATATAAGTGTATCCATTGGATAATTCCTTCAGAGTATGTTTAACGAACCCTAAGAAGGAGTGGTTCGGTCCCATTACGGGTCTATCGATGTTTGTTTAACGAGTCCAAAGATAGAAAACTCGAAGGTTTTTCATGATTATAGAGTTTGGAAAAACACTTAAAAGAGAACTCTCTCAGTTCCTTTTTCGTAAAATAGTCCGGATGAGACCGAAAAAGAGATAAATTATCGCTCCAAGAGATTTCTTCAAATACTTTATCAAGCGTGAAAATAGCAAGGTCGCTCAACGATCTTTTCATGTTTAGAGAGTCTGAAAAGAGCTTAAAGAGGACTCCAAGGGGGTTCCTTTTTCGTATAACCTTGTTGAGCCCAAAAAAGTGATAAAAGTATGCTCAATCGCGTTCTCATGTATTTTCGAGTGCGATAACGAACAAATACCATGCTCGAGGTTTTATACAAAAACCATAAAAAACAATCAAAACATGCGATGGAAAAATAAAAATTATGTCTGCATCCCTGTATATGAACATCGAAGTCATTACGCCTACAAAAGTTACACTCGAAAGGACATTAGGGATTAGGGTTTAATAGATAAATAATCATAAAAAACCAAATGACATAGTAAAAGTAAATAAAAAGGAGTAAAAATTCTTTTTACCATATCATTTTCACTTTTCTACTATTTGAGCTCAAAAACCCCTCTTTTACCCTCGAAGTTCGGCATCATATTGCGGGAGTTACAAGCGTCCATTTGTCGAGCCATTAGCGACAGTGAAGTAGGCTCTTTGTCCTCTACTATTTCATGGTTTAATTTTTCATTTCCATTGGTTAAAATTCATTTTTTGAGTTGATTTTATAAGCCCTACTTGCGCTCAGCCATTCTCGCAGGTGGGCTACACGGGACCTGCAAGAATGGGTGATTCTCGCAGGTGAGCCCACAGTAGCCAGCGAGGTTCTCACACTATTCCCAAAGGGCACCTGTGAGAACCGCAAAGCACAAAAGTTTTTTAAATTTTACTCAATGAAAAAAGAACCAATTAATGAATAGAGTTGCTAATCTTCTCTTTATGCTTCCTATGCAGGTAATTTGCCATCAAAATGGTTCTTGAATGGCGTGAAAGGGAGCACGAAGAAGACAATTCAATTGCCATAAATCATCCACCTACTATTGCTTCTTTGAGAAACTGTGGCCTTCTGAAGTACTTTCATATCCCAGGCATGAGGGCCCAAGTCAGGTTATTAGAGTACCTTGTGTGTATGTGGGATACCGATCAGCAGGTATTTCATGTGGGGGTCCACACACTGTCCTTAGATATTGAGGACATTTACTTCTTGACTGGACTGTCATGGCGGGGGTACCATGTGAGCCTAACTGGTGGTAGAGGTGGTGGGCTGCCCATGAGTGAGTACTTCCATTTACACTGTGTTCCCGAGGCAGAGAGAAAGAAAGGAAAAGTAGCTATTTGGGGGGTACGGGATTTGACCCTCCGTACTATCTTATTCACCATAGCTTGGATGGCAGGGAGCTCCGCTCCTCACATGGTGCTACAGAGTTACTTCCAGTATGATATAGAGTGTACTAAACCTCAGGTTTTCAACTGGGCAGATGATGTGCTTCGTAGTATAAAAAAGCAGTTGACCAAATGCAGACAAGGCAACCTGAAGCAATTCAGGTACGAATCTTTGTTAGTGTCCTTCTTCCTTGAGAGGGTTCCATTACTGAGGCTGTAGGTTGAGTGGAATTTACCAGCTCCCAGGGATCCAAGGATGCTGAGATGGTGTCGGCTCATGGCCTGGCACGTAGCTAGACTGATCATCAAGTATGATGATACCTTTTTTTACTAGCTGCAACCACAGATGTTGATGGTTGATGATTATGCTTATGCCGGGTTGGATTTCCGAGGAGATCCGGAATTAGTACTACCAGAGGATGCTCAGTGGGGGAACTTGGTAAGAAGTACACACATTTTTTCCTTTTTAAATGTTTTTGTGAAGTTTATCGTATTCAAATGTTTTTGTTTTATATGTTCGTCCAAAGACTAAATACAAAATTCATTTTTTGATGACACAGATGTTGGACCTTACCGACTTTTTGGTACTTCTCCCATTCAGTGGTGGGGAGAGGTAGCGCCAGCGCCACAATATGCTGAGGATTATCAAGTAGTGGAACAAAACCTAGAGGGCTTGACTGCAGATATTCTAGACATGCCTCTTGAAGAGGTTCCATGACGCGATCAACGTCATACAGTAGGGGTGTCAGGGTCCATGAGTCGACTACTCCGTAGAGTTTTTCGGGAAGTCGTGTGTTACCATAAACGTCATCCATGACGTCACTTTGTAGAAGCTATGAGCTTCAGATTTTGATATTTTGGTCTTCGGACAAACTTTTTGTAAAAAACTCTTTTAATCATTATATATACAGACGGCTTCTACCGGTTTATCTTGTATTGTGTGACAAATTGATGTGATTGATTTATAAATGACTCAAATGTCTGTCTAATACATAGTTAGCCAATGCATCTATTAATGTATTTAGACATCTAGGAATATGTTGATATTCAATGTAATCAAAATAACGTTCCAAAAGGCGAATTCCCAAATACACCCGTAACAAAGTAGGACTTCGAATAGTATAGACATTACTTAACTGTAGTACTACAAGCTGCGAATCGAGTCGCACAACGAAATGACGAATTCCAAGCGAGATAGCATCAACCAATAATTCAATAACGACACTATACTCTGCAATGTTGTTGGTCACACGACCGAGACACACACCTCGTAACGAGACAAGTTCGTTTGTAGGGGCATAAATTGCCCATGCAGCAGAAGCAAGGTTATGAGTACTACGGCTAGTGCCATCAACGAAGCCAATATAGGGTAGCGAAGACTCCGACATCTCGAAATCAAACACAATGTCACATAAGTACTCGTGCACAGATGATTTTATGCATAGTACTTCTTCAAGTACAACCCATTCCTGGGTTCACTCAAAGGGATGCCATCATAATCTACTAACTCATAAGCTCCTTTTTCCAAAACTCGTCGAACGATATAAGGACCTCGCCACATGGCTTCAAATTTTCTAGCTCCTAGCATATCTCGATCTTGATCATAAAGGAGAACGAGATCTCCTTCCGAGAAAATGCGAGGCTTGACATGTTTGTCGTATTGGGCTTGACATGCTTTTTCTGAGCTTCTATGACTAGGGTGGAATCGCGTCGAGTTTCGTCTAATCGCATAAGATACAATAGACGTTCTTCCTCAGCAGAAGTGTTGGGTAGGAGTTCAACAGCTAGTTTTAAAGAGGGTATCTCACATTCAATCAGGAGAATGGCTTCCACACCATAGACTAACCGGAAAGGTGTAAACCCAGTAGAGGACTTGACGAATGTCCAGTAAGCCCACAATGTTGAAAACAACATTGTTTACCAACTTGTTTTATGAATCCCCATCATTCGTCGGAGCATATTTATGAGAACTTTGTTAATTTCTTCGACCTGGCTGTTGGCTTGTGGGTAATAGGGCATTGAGTTATCATGGCAAAGACCCAACTTTTCAGTAAGTTCGGACATCATAAAATTCCTGAAGTGGCTACCTGTGATCAGTGACGATAGCTTGGGGAAAACTAAAACAAGCTATAATGTGATTAAAAATGAATAAGGCTGCAGTCTTTCCAGTGTTTTCAAATGTCAGCGTCGCCTCAGCCCATTTCATAAAGTAATCAATGGCTACAATGACGTAACCATGCCCCCCGACCGAGTGAGGGTGACATGTCATGAAATCGATGCCCCATTTCACAAAAGGACCAACTGAGACCACAGGGTGAAGAGGAGCAGGATGTGACCGTATCTTCTGATTATAGGTCTAGCAAGCATCACATTTCTGAATGGCAATGATGCAGTCGTTAAACAAAGAAGGCCAAAAATACCCTGCTCATAAGATCTTCTGGGTAGTAGCATACCCAGACATATGACCACCACATGTGCCAAAATGGCAGTCATTCAGAGCTTTCTCAGCTTTGTCGAACGTTAGGTAATGTCGAAAAACAGAGTCAATCCCCCGGCGATAAAGAGTATCCCCAAGGATAATATATTGACGGGCTTGATAGCATATGCAACGTCGGTCAGTACTAGACAAAGTTGGTTGGAAAGTCTGGGTTTGGAGATATATAATGATATCACCATACCAAAGATCATCAATGCTAATAAGGAAAAGAGATTCATCGGGTAATGAATCCGCTGCTACTGTTTCCATTGCAGAATGGGGAAAGTCGCATATCAACTCAGCAAATACTAAGGACTTCTTGGACTTGGCACGTTCGAATTCCAAGTCAAACTCCTGGAGTATCACAATCCATTTGGAGTATTTTCCCCCTAGCAATTGACGTGTAAGAATGTGTTGCATAGGGTTGCAGTGAGAAATCACTGTAGTCTTGCGTGAGAGGATATAGTGCTGGAAGCACTGGATGGCTTGAACGACAGCCAAGGCCAATTTTTTGACATGTAAGTACTTGATTTTGGTAGGTGTTAGAATTCGACTCAAGTAGTAGATAACATGTTCGTCGTTAGCATCATCCTCTTGGACGAGAACCATACCAATAGTGTACTCTGAGGCAGCAAGATAAAGGAAATAATCACAACTGTAATCGGGGGGAAAGAGAAGTGAAGCACGTGTTAAGGACAATTTCAAATCTTCAAAATCATTGTTGGCGATGGTATCCCAGACGAACTCTGAATCCTTCTTTAATAGCCGCGTAAATCCATGAGTAATCTCAGCATAATTTGGGATAAAACGACGAAGAAAGTTTGCTTTCCCCTGCAAACTTTTTAACTGGCAAAGTGTAGAAGGAGGAGGGAGATTAAGGATCGCCTCAACCGTTAAAGGATCCACTCAGATCCCCTGACGTGAAATGATAAAACCTAGAAGGCGGTCAGATTCCACGCAGAAAACACACTTATAAAGATTCAAACGTATACGGTAGAATCGACAGCGGACGAAAATGGCTCGGAGGTGTTTTGGGTGATCAACTCGGCGCATTGAGTGAGTGGGTAAATCATTTAAATATGGTTGAACGATGTGCTTGATATCATGGAAAGCATAAGACATAGCGCATTGAAAAGTTGTGCTAGTGTTCTTGAGACCGAAAGGAAGTTTTCGATAGGCAAAAGTACCCCAAGGACAAATGAAAGCAGTCTTATGTTGATCCTCGGGAACAATGTTGATTTGATTATACCCGGAGAAACCATCCATGAGAGAGAAGATTTCACTTCCGGCGCAATCATCGACAATATGATCGACAAAGGGGGTAGGAAAGTTGTCTTTGGGACAAGCTTTGTTGATATCCCTATAATCAACACATACACAAATTGTGCCTTGTTTCTTGTCAATCGGGAAAAGATTAGAAACCCAGTCTGTGAGAGCCACCGGATAAATAAAGCCATCTTTCAGAAGTTTCTCGACTTCAAGATTTATAGGAACCGCTTTACGTGGGTGAACTGGATGAATGTGTTGCCGGACAGGTTTAGCATCGGAGTATGTCTTTATCTCATGCATCAAATCTCAGGGTCGATACCCGACATTTCTTCGTAGCTCCAGGCAAAGATGTCACGAAACTCTTTGAAAAGGGACATGTAGTTGACGACTTCATCAGGAGAAAACAAAGCTCCAATATGGACATTTTTTATGATTCCAGGTTTGATGGATATGTCGAGGAGAATCATGGGCGAGATATTGCTTAAGTTCCCCTCGGAAAACACATCGTGTGCAGACTCGGGAATGGTGGAGATGACGACAATGGTCAATGAAGTCGAAATCCATTGGTAGTTCTCAAGGGTATGTTGCTCCAGAAAGAGGATGGAACGATGATGTCCATCATCCCAAGGGGTGTCCTCCATGATGGACATGATCATCGCGTCAATGGGAGAAATAACATGAAAAGGATCGAGAGACAACTCACCAAGAGAGGGGGTAGAAGGCGTTGTCGATTGAATGGCTTGATAGGCGTATTCAACCGGAGTTAACGACATTTCGTCGCCGTAACGAAGATGATCTCAAGGTTCAGGTACTATCCAGGGGTCGTGAGACGCAGGAAGTTCGTGAGACAAGGTGGATATCATGTCGATGGAAGAAACAGACGAGCGTGGAACATCAGGCGGTGGAATGGGGAAAGTACCCATTAACGAAGAGTCCTTGAGAAGGCCTACACCAACGTTCTCATAACCCGGTGGTGTTTTAGCGATAAACGGGATGTTGCCAGTATGGGTATCGGAATTGAAGAAGGCTAGTTGATTGACAGTGAAAACCTTACCTTGATGTGAGAAGCGTACCACATGGAAAAGTGTCGACACAACGGTGCGCATGGAATCAATCCATCTGCAGCCAAGCAGAAGATTGTAATCAAGGGGAGCGTCAAAGACTTCCACTTCGACTTGGACTATTTTACCTTCTAACATGATGGGCAATGAAGGAAGGACACCGTAGGGCTTAAAACCAGAGCCATTGAAGGCTTTAAGAGTATTCTAGGATTTATTCAAAGAAGGAGAGCCAATGGCTTTCCAGCAAGCAAGAGACATAACACATGTCGAGGCACCCTCATCAATAACGGTGCGACAAATGTTTTTGTCAGAGACAATCACTTGGATATGGAACGCAAGTTGAGGGGGTAACCTTGGAATGTGATCTTCCAAGTCAAAGATTATTAAATTCGTATCCGTCGGATCGATTCCATTGATATATTTCAACAGTTCCTTCCGTTGTGCGGGACAAGTTTTAAGGACTTCAAGGGCCGACATCGCAGAAGGTGCTTGAGCCAGATCTTCAACAATGTTGTAGTTCTGGGTAGCACGAGCGTGAGGATTGAAAGTTGATTTCTGAACGACGCCCTTTGGGGGGGGTTGCAGAACTGTGTCGAGGCTCAGTCGTTCAAGATGAAGAGGATCGTTGGTAGGTGGAGTCGCTGGAGAGGGTTGTACCAAGGAAGGGGGTAAATCATCAACCTTCTCCTTAGAGGGAGAATAATCTTTGGCTCGAGTAGTGAGTGCAACGTTGCTCTGCTTAGAATCGCCAGTACACATCAAAACATAGGAGGTGGTAGAAGATGAAGGTTGGTCATGGATGACCAACTGAGCCTGTTGTTGAGAAGGGAAGGGTTGGGACAAGACGACCAGTGCAGGTGGTTTTGGAGCTCCTTGAAGGAACATAGTGACCTCGACACATCGTGGAAAATCCTTTGTGTAGTGATCATCACCACAGATAAGACAAGGGTATCGAGGTTTGCGCTTATCTCGATTGTCAACAGGGGTAGTTTTGGTTTTCTCTGCTTGAGAAGTATTTTTTCCCTCCTTATTCTTACCCCTTCCCTTTTTAAATTTATTTTTACCAGCAGGGGTAGATTGAATTGCATTTACCTCAGAAGTCTTGCCGGTGGGAGGGGCAGGAGACGGAGCATTTTGAACATTAGAAGAAGCAGATTTAGGGTTTGCGCTTGACATGGAATGTGGTTGGGCTTGGGCAGTACCAACCACACCGTCAGCTGCATGCGAGGCAGCTGGAGTAGTAGAAGTGCTGGAAGTAGAAGGACGAGGTAAGTCAGGTAGTAAATCGTAAAGGGTTCCCGTTTGTGAATAAACGAGGTCAAGATATTGAGCATGACTTATAGCCTGCTCTTCCATGACTATGCTACCCATGGCAATGTACTTACCGATGTCGTTCACAAATGATTTTGTGAACCACTCTGCCAGCAACTGATCGGGGAGCTCAAGTTTAATGAGACGTCATCTCCTTTGCCACTCATGGATGTGATCGGATATATGAGTGGCTTTGTTTTGTTTGAAGGAAGTCAAAATCTCAGTCCCTGTGTCATAATGAATCGGTAACTGGTAGTGTGTGAGGAAATCCATGGCTAGGGTGTTGAAGTCAGAGAAGAAACCTCGTGGCAATTCGATATACCACTTCGCTACAGAACCTATGAGGGTTCGTTGAAAAAGACGTAAACAAATAGAGTCATCCATCAATGAGTTGGATGAGCACCATAGGTGAAAAGTCATAACGTGATTGTTTGGGTCCTCTCCCGCTTTGCCGTCGAATTTAGGAATGTCTGATGGAAGCTTGGCTGGTATAGCAGGCCGTTGGGGAGAGTGACGAATAGGATTATTTAAAATCCTTAACAAATCCGGAAGATCCAAAGTGGCGAGAAAGGGTAACTGTCAATTCACCTGCGGGTACTGGAGGCTTTGGGGAGGAAGCCCTGTCAGCAAACCAGTACGACCATAAGCAGTCTGCATATAATGTGAATACCTAGGCATATTCAGTGGTGGTTGGAGAGGATAGTAGCTCATAGGAGTATACCCTGGAACAAGCGCTTGAGTTTGAGCATTCACCCCCCAAATGGGATTGAACGAACCTGGATATGGTTGGCCCATACTAGGGGGTATTACGGACACAGCTGGAAACTTCTGCCCCCCAATCGATTGAGGAGGATGTTGTATCAACTGATTCCAATACTGGGCCAAGGACGGAGGTATGTTTTTTCCATAGGGTGGGGTCAGTTCTCCCATCGAAGGTGGGGTCGATCCTCCCATCAAAGGTGGTGTTCTAATTGGTGGTTGTGTTCCAATTGGGATTTTCATTCCAAAAGGAATTTTCCCGCTGAGAGGGGGTTGAGTCATACCACCTTGGTGAAATTTTCCACCAACTGGAAACTGGTAATTCAGAGTGAATGACGGAATAGTGCCACTAGGATTAAGACTTCCAGTAGAAGTCGAAGAAGGTCCTCCAAAAGGAAATTGAGGGAGTGTGGAATAAAATCGGGAAGAGAGTGCCCAGAAGAAGAAGGACCACCAGGAGATCCAGATGGAGTTTGCGCAAGAGTAAGAATGGAAGCATTCAACGCATGGTATCCGGGTGGTAGTGTCAGAGTGATGTTGGGCATTCACGGTGTGTTGATGGGAGCAAGACTAACCGTAGTAAACCCGGTTGGAACACTCGTAGTATCTATGAGATGGGTCATTTCGGTAGGGACGGTAAAGTGATAAGCAGTAGTCAATGGTACTGTCTCTGGACTAGAGAGTTCGAAAATCACAGGTGGGTTGATTTCAGAAATCATAGGTGAACTTGGACCAAAAAGGTCCAGTCGGAAAACACCTGTAGACCAAAAAAGATCTTGGCCTTCTATGCCTGGAAAAGGTCCAACTGGTGATCCAGAAGATGTAGCAACTAAGTCTCCGGAAGAATTCAGTCGCATAAATGTTCACTCAAATCAGGGTGAAGTCAAAAGTCCTCTCAAGTATTTGTAATTCGAAAATGTTCCAGAGAGTCAGTTCATTCCACTTGTGGTGTGGTGACAACTGGGACTTCACTTTGCCGAGGAGAGCCCTCAGGTGTACTTGTAGGAAAGGGTTGAAAACCTTCCAGATGCTCTAGAGATAAACCCTACATTCTACGTGAATGACATGGAGGAGCTATTGTAAATGAGTGAAAAACTTCACGAAGAAAATCGTATGGTCAACTTTGAGAAACAAACAACACGCGCTAGTAAACAAAATCTAGGAAGCAACACCAAGCAAACAAGACCTTATAATTCTGAAGTCACTAGTTGGTGATGAAATCCAACGTTGCAACAACGAGATGAGAAGGGGTTGGGCTAGGGTGGAAAAGTTACGCTGACGACCTGCTTAATGGACTTACACCCCGGTGCAAGCTCCCACACATAATCGTGGGTATACCCTCCAAGGAGCCCGAGTGAGTTTGGTCAAAGTCAATTCCAGGTACCGTGAAGACTTTCCCCTTCACAGTCACCTTGTGTAAAAACCTAGAAAGATAGGCCACTAAGGATACCACCAACAACAATAATGCCTGGGGGGACAGTCGGCAGTCCAATCCACACACAAGGGCAGGGTATCGAGCCCGAAATAAACTCAAAAGGCTTCCACTCATCATTGTGGGTATACCTCTGAGTGATCCCCGTAATACGTGCAATCTCTACACTGATATCAACAAAGCGGGGTGAGTAACTCTGCCAATATCAATGTGACCTCGTGCTTGACCCTTGTGTGAGAAGGGCTTCCCAGGACAAGATGTTGCAAATGAAATTTAACACTCCCTAACACAAGATGCTATTGTGTGTTTTGTTCTTTTGGAGAGTGTATCTCTCTTCCTACTCCAAAGTGCTAGCCTAGCTAAATGTTGGTGTAATAGAGCCCTAGAAAAGAGTTACTAGTTAAATTTTATGATTGTGCAGTGTTATTAAGAGTTGATTTTTTGCTCAAAGGAAATGGAGATGAATATTATGTTGTATGACTCTGACCCAACGATGCATGGATGAGAACAAAAAATATATCGATTTTCGTTCAATGAATCCTATGTATGGGAGGGAGAGAAAAATTTTCCAGATCAAACTTTGAACTACGGGACACAATTTCCTTTAAAATGCAAATGTAACAAATCATGCATCACTAACAATTCTCTATTGCTTCTTCTTCAATAATTTCAACAATTGATTTTCAATGTTTTCGAAGACGAAAAATATTTTTGAAAGAAAAACTTTGTTCACTTTTCAAAAAGGACCCACACCATGATAGTGAGAGTACAGAAAATCAAAAACCAATGAACAAGCAATGATAAAAACCCAAATCACTCTTTGAATGAAAACAAAAATAACAAGCAAACCAATCTAGTCTTTTCAATTACATAAGAAAAATGATCTTTCAAACAATGGGCAAATGATAAAGACAAAGAAAACTCAACTTTCAACTGATCACCAGTTCTTAACTAATCAAAAACACTCAGATTCTGAAATTCGAGAGTATAGCTTTGCCAAGAAAAGTCAAGAAACAAAATTCAAGACAGAAGTGATAAGAAAAGCCTTGGAAATCCTAAGACTATTCGTGCACAAAAACGAAGACAAGAAGAAATCAATCAATGGTCCAAGAAACTCTTATGAGGCACCTATACTGATCTGGCCAGTTGAAGATGCCAACACTCAAATCCAAAATTTTGAAAAAACAAGTTCACAGGATGGAAATATTAAATAGTGTGAGAATTAGTGATTATCACAGGTGATCCTTTAGCAAAGTGCGAGAACCTCGCACTGAACCTAAAGGTAGGATGCGAACTCTATAGATTATCGTAGTCTACTGTGAAGTGCAGTGCGATAATGTCTGAACTTAGTGAAATTTTTGGAAAATGACATAAAATTTGAAGAGGCCTCTGGACCCAGAGGGTCTATCAGGGTATCCTGAAGACTCAGAGACTGATATGAAAGGAGAAAAGTAAAACAAGAGCAAATGGCCACGGAAAAACACCAAAATCCACAAAGAAAATGGGATGATCCCCATTGGAGTCACCAATTTTGTTATCGAACTAATCGGTAGGTGCGGACACTAATAGATGTCCCTAGATCCACCTGGATCTAGAAAAAACAGGACAGGACATGACTCTTTCCCTAAGTTTTGACCATTGAATTAGCTAGTAAGAAGGAACAAGTAACATACCTTAGTATCGCTTTTTAGGGTCTCTGTTGCTCCCACTTTGCTCTGTTTCTCTCGTGAAGTCAAGACCAAGATAACACAAACCAACCAAAGTGAAGATAGCAAAATATATTCAACTGTCAACTTATGTGTATGATCAAGGAGTTACACAATAAAGTGAGAATAGCTTTATGGGAAAGGGACATGCCACTGTATCATATTAATTGAAAGTAAAGATTACAACTTGATCACCTTGATGTTGCAAGCTTCCTTTCAATGGCTCTTGGCTCCAACACACACACTTGCTCAATCCTTGCATGAAGAAGATCAAATCCTCTTGATAGACTTGCTAGAGTCTCCAAGCTATTGTTCAAGCTAAGTCCTTCACACAATTCTTTCACCAATTCTCCAATGAATCTCGCTTAACCTTTTCCATGAGAATTCCCTCAATATATAAGAGAGAATGAGATAGTTACTTGTATAAGAATGATCCCACAATATCAGGGAATTCAGTACAAGGTTAACCATTTGAATGCCAACCCATTCTTCTAGAAGATTCCCTTCTAGAAACATCGAGAATTCATCTTTTTCCATGCTTTAGGACGAGTTCGCACCCTAGCTATTCAACACAGTGTGAGAAGTTCACACCCTGGCTTAAGGAAGCCTACGAGAATGGGTCATTATCACACCCTAATATATTAGCAGCCTGCGAACCTTCTTCAAAAATGAGTTTTCTGGGAAGAGATGAAAGTAACTTTTCTCAGGAGAAAGTTCTTGTGAAGAGCCTGAGTACACCATCATTAATACACCATCATGATGACCAAAATAATGGGTAAAAATATTGAATATCTACAGGTGAATGAGGTAACCAATGATATATAAGCCGAATTTCAGAAGGAAGGTGACGAAAAGAGGGTTGGAATTGAAGGGAGGATAAATTTTTTTGATGATGCTTTCTAAAGTATGTTATTTATAGGTCATCTCACCATTTTCACTATAACTTTTTTTCTATAATTATTCAGACTATGAAATTTCTATTCCATTGAGAAAACATACCCAAGTATCTGTGGTAAAAAATTCAACTTGTGGGTCGTTGTATTGTGGGAGTTAAACTCCATGGAAAATAGGGTTTGTGGCTAGTCCTGAAACTAGTCAAAAACAGGTTGTTCAGGTAAAAACGTCATAACTTCTTCATGACAGATCAAAATTTAGTCAGAACAAATGTGTTGGTTAGGTTATAGTCTATAGTATGTTTTTTAATAGTTTCAGATCAATTTAATGAATATTTTGTGTGGGGCATGCTCTACAAGGTCGCTCTCTGGAATAATCCAGAATTCAGCAAGGTATGTAATTTTTGCTATAACTCCTTTTCCGAGAGGTTCCAAGTAGTCCCACCTAGAGGAATTGTATAAAAAACATTGAATAGCATTGTGTATCAGTTTCAGATATTTATTCATTACAGGTACAAAGTTATGATTATTTCAAGTTGGGGTTGTTGACTAATCCAAAACTAGTCATGGTTGAGACAAGTAGTTGATGAGTTGGCACATAAATGAGGTGTATAGTTGATGATGTTGGTACATATTGATGATTCATTTTTTATTATTAGTTGACATATTATTGGTATATACTTGGTACATGGTTGTATGCACTTGTTTATGGTATAGGTTGATTATAGGTTGTTTGGCACAGGTTGGTGCATGGTTGATGCACTTGTTTATGTTGACATATTGATATATGTTGAGGATTGATGCCTCATCTCAGCTGGTGTTGATTATGTAAGCTGAGTCTTTCATATAGAGATGGTTCTCTTGTAGAGTTGTACTCTATTCAATTGTTGTTGAAAAACCCATGGATTGAAGTCCATAATAAAATGAAAAATTGTACATACATCTTGTGTTCTTTGTGTTTTTTGTGGAGATGATTTGTTGATGATATGTTGCTGATATGTATTCACATATAACTGATTATAAATGACAGAAATGAGTAATGAGAAAATGTTGAATGTTAATTAACGATTTTTTGTGTAAGAGGGAAGTTTTCGGAAAACGATCCCCACACTCATTCACCCCCCCCCCCCCTTCTAAGTGTGGTAGGTGTGTCCAACAATAAATGGGACAAGGATTGAGAATTCGATTATCTGAATCTTCGTCAGTCGTCGGATCAAATTAAGTGGAAGGATAGGATAAGAAAAGATGGAGGCCCGTTGGATTTAAAACCAAGTCAAAGAAGCATCATAAACAGATCGAGTCATTGATCTAAGATCATGATCAATGAACGACATTCATTTTGGGTCTAAATATGTGAGGAGGTTAGGCTCCAAAAAAATCTCACTTCAAGTTTTTTTAGTTTGAGATTTGAAATACCCGAAGCCCGGAGACCCGAAGATCCGAAATTAATTGTCGACCATCGGATCATTCGAAGTAAATCTCAGTCATCATATCATCCAAGGAATATCTCAAGAATTAGATCATCTGAAGTGAATCTGGGTTGCCTGATCTAGAGCGTCAGTTTGAGAACTAAAATACCCGAAGACCAGAGAGCTGGAGAGCCGAAATAAATTGTTGATCATCGAATCATCCAAAGTAAATATCAGTGGTTAGATCATCCAAAGAATATATCAAGTGTCGTCCGAACTGAATATGGTTCATCTAATATAGAAAAGACATGGAATAATCCTGTGGACTCTGGGTAAAGACCCAAAGTAAGCCTCAACCATCCGATTCGAGAGGACATGTGGCAGACCACGTCAGTAAGGAAATGTGGCAGACCATGTCAGTAAGGACATTTGGCAAACCATGTCAATGAGGACATGTGGCAGACCATGCTAGCAAGGATATGTGGTATACCACGTCAGCAAGGACATGTGGTAGACCATGTCAGCAAGAGGACATGTGGTAGTAATCTACATACTTCGAGGGGAAGTAAAGTTTGAGATTTGAGATTTCAAATGTCCAGAGACCCGAAGGAGATATTGATTGTTGATCAAGAAAGGGGGCACAGAACCGTTGATCTAGTTGAAAAGCCAAATTCCTGAAAAGAAGGTAGAGTCATCGATTGAGAAGGATAGGTGTCTGCAGATCAACGAATTTGGAAGATTGGCATACAGAGAAAAGTAGGGTTTGATATTTGAAACTCTTGAAGCTCGGATCACAAAGTAAATCACAACCATTGATTTAGGGAGGTTAGATCTAATCCGCAGATCGTGAAAGAAAAAATATGAACTGTCAGTTCAGGAGCACCATCAATATCGTGAGATCGATGGTCCCGACACATTGCAGGATGGACATGCTCGGGTCTTAATTTTTCTTGAGAGGGCCACAATCAAAACCATGGTTTTGGAGAAAGGACGCGTGGAGGCTCAAAGTGAATTGTGGGGCGAAAAGTGGATTTCCCTCAAACCACCTTTGGCCACACCCGCAATCATGTGGTCACATGAGAGCATCTCCCAAGGTCACATCAGTGAAATATTGGGGAAGGAGCTGGTGCTACTAGGCTCCACTTCGGAGGTTACACAAATCCAACAGTGCTGATCAAACAAAATCTAATCGAAGGGTTGTTGTTTCACTTCGTGATTTCTTGATCAGTTACGATTTAGTTACACTAACTGAATCATCGTTCCTGAGCAGTTGAATCATTTGTTCCTGAGCGTTGGAATCATGGCTCTTGAGTGTTCTGATTTTCCCAAAATGAGTGTTCTGAGATTCCCGAAATGAGCGTTTTGAGATACCCGACTTGAGCATTGGAGATGGGAGAGTAATAGATGATGAGGGCATGAATAAAAGAATAACGCCATGATAGAGGAAGGTTTTTGTTTCTTAGAAAAACAAGTTGAACTGCATGTAATCACACAGAGAATATGAACAGAGCGTGAAAATGCATAAATGAAGAACATAAGCTGGACAAAGCAGATGGAAAGAGACAACAAGTGGAGCCAAGCATGAACATACAGAAGAAGAGCAGAATTGTAGAATAGAGAAGAAGTCGTAAGCTTTGATATGTCTGTATTGTTGTAAAGTATTATTCAAGCAAAGTTTTAGAAACCAGGGTGGTAGGGTGGTGCTAGGGAGGACTATTGTCCTAAGAGTTTCAAGTGGGTGCTTGAACACAGGGAGTTGTAGCTTCCATCTGGTTGCAGCCAGAAAAACTAGGGTGGTAGGGTGGTGAAAGGGAGAACCATTGGTCTCTATTATATAGGTTAGTTCCTATGTGATTGGAAGTTGGTGCTTCCATCCAGTTGGTGCTGGAACACTCAGAGAGTTGGTGCTTCCTTCTAGTGGGTGCTAGAGAAACCAGAGATTTGGTTCTCTCAGCAAGTTGCAGCTTGTAAAACAGAGGTGGTAGCTTCACAAAGAGTTGGTGCTCATAGGAATTATAATGTATAGAAAATAAAGACTACTTATCATATTAAGAAGAAGAGGTTTTTTCCCTTTATGGGTTTTCTCGGGAATATATGTCTCTATATACTTCATGTGTGTGATTGATGTTGAATACTCAATTGCTTACTTCCCTGAAATATTGTGATCATCATTGAATGTTCTGTAATGAGTTTAAAATGGATATAATTGTTTAAGCACAATAACAACTGATTCACGCCCCCCCCCTCTTAGTTCTCTAACAACTAATGTTTCCTCTAGGAGTGATAGACATCCTCGAGAATCTAAAAATAGATACTATGGGTTTTTGAATGATATAATTGAGTGCGACATTAATTCCTTCAAATTATTTTTGTTCGATGTCAAGTGGTATAGGTTACGAATGCATCAACATGATGAGGAAAGAATCGTTATTCAACATACCAACAGATTTTCGATGATTAAAACAACAATTTTTGAAAAAACAAATGACCATTATGTTTTTCCAAGTCAATGTGAACAAGTCTTTTACTCAAAGGTTCCAGGTAAGAGGGATTGGTCATTTGTTGTTAGATATGATCCAAGAGGAAGGCCAGTAAAGTATACTGTAGATGAGGAAGATGATATTGAATAAGAAGATGATGTAGAGCTAGAGAAGGAATAATATGGGTCGACGGATGAAGAAGAAGGAGAAGAAGAACCAGGCATAGGAGAAAATACACCATTTCTTGATGATGATATCGATGAATATGTGCTCGAAAATGACATTGATGATGATGATGATGATATCATCAATCCTTTCAACATTTTTTCTAAATCGGATGCTGAAACAGATGTCAAGTTGGATGATCAAGAAGAAGATAAAGAAGAAGGATGATACAAATGTTTCATTGGTCGATGAGGTACGTAACTAGATATTTTAATTTGTATGAATTATTATCTTTAAATAATTTTTTATGTGGGTTAATTACATGCTTTTAAGTTTTATTTCATTTTTGTTTTGGTAGTTTCTATGCATGATTACCATGTTTCTTTTGTTTTTTTTCTATTTTATATATTGGGTATTGGGGAATTGAGAGCGATGTGAGGGGGGGAGGGGCCATATGAGTTTCCACCTTTACGTGGTTGGCCTTTTTTAGTAGAGAATAAATTATTCTCGAAACCAAGAGAAGTTCATTCATTCATCTTTATACTCAAATATCACTCACAAACCCACTCTATATACTGTCTCATCTCGTCCTTGTTTCATTTTAATTTTCTGATCGGTCGAATTTTAAAGGAAACAACTATTAAAAGACATTGTATTAGGGCTAGAGTATATGATGGGAAACAATGACTTGTGAATGGGGAAAACGTTGAAATATTTTCAAAATGTTTATGTATGCACCAAAATTTGACATAGATACTCTGTTCACATTTGACATGCACCAAAATTTGACATGGATAGTCTGTTCCATGTCAAATTTCAAGATAGTTCCAACAACAATTCTATAGAAGGGAAGTTCCATGTCAAATTTCAAGATAGTTCCAACAACGATTCTATAGAAGGGAATGATGAATGATGGCAATGAAAGGTGAAACATGATGAATTCTGATGCAAATGTGGTCGATCTCAAAGATTATGTGGGGACATCATACATCCTTGAGTCTTGAAACCCCCCCATACCTTCAAGGCATGTTTCTAGTCTAACCATGTCAAAGTTTGATGCTTACAGGCACATATTGAAGAAATTTCAACGTTGGCCCCATTCATTGCTCACTATGCAGGGTCAATGCATGACATATGTGGCAGGTGAATTGGAAGTTCCATGACATTTCAAGAGAGTTCCAACAAAGATTCTATAGATGGAAACAACAACATTTGACAATGAGACACCCATTATGAACATTGTTGCAAACGTGGACGATCTCAAAGATTATGTCGTCGGGACATCAAACATCCTTGAGTCTTGAAACCCTCCCATACTGTCAAGGCATGTGTCTAGTCTAACCATGTTGAATTTTGACGCATACATGCACATTTTGAAGAAATTTCAACATTTGCCCCATTCACTGCTCACTATGCGAGGTTGGTGCAAGATGACATTTGTGATGGGTGTATTGGAAGTGCCATGAAATTTCAAGAGAGTTTCAAAAAATATTCTATAGATGGAAATGAAGAATGATGACAATGAGACATCAATTATATTGAACGTTGATGCAAACATGGATGATCTCAAATATTATGCGGGGACATCAAACATCCTCAAGTATCGAAACCCTCCCATACCTTCAAGGAAACTATCTAGTCTAACCATGTCAAATTTATATGCATTCAAACACAGATTGAAAACATTTCAAAGTTGGCCCCATTCACTACTCACTGTGTGGGGTCGGTGGAAGAAATTTTTGATGGGTGTTTTTGAAGTTCCATGCCAAATTTCAAGATAGTTCTGACAACAATGCTATAGAAGAGAATGACAAACATTGGCAATGAGACATGCATGATGAACACTGATGAAAATGTGGATGATCTTAAATATTATGTGGGGACATCATACATCCTTGAGTCTTGAGACCCTCCCATACCGTCAAGGCATGTGTCTAGTCTAACCATGTCACATTTTCACGCATACAGGAACACATTGAATAAATTTCAACGTTGGCCCCATTCACTGATCACTATGTGGTGTTGGTGCATGACATTTGTGGTGGGTGAATTGGAAGTTCCATGACATTTCAAGAGAGTTCCAACAAAGATTATACATATGGAAATGACGAATGATGACAATGAAACATCCATTATGAACGTTGATGCAAACATGGATGATCTCAAAGATTATGTGGGGACAAAATGCATCCTTGAGTCTTGAAACCCTCCCATATTGTCAAGGCATGTGTCTAGTCAAACCATGTCGAATTTTGACGCATACATGCACAGTTTGAAGAAATTTCAACGTTGGCCCCATTCACTTCTCATTGTGTGAGGTCAATGCTAGATGACATTGGTGATGGGTGTATTGGAAGTGCCATAAAATTTCAAGAGAGTTTCGACAAATATTCTCCATGTCAAGTTTCAAGATAGTTCCTACAACGATTCTATAGAAGGGAATGACAAATGATGAAAATGAGAGGTGCATGATGAACGTTTATGAAAATGTGGACTATATCAAAGATTATGTCGGGACATCATACATCCTTGAGTCTTGAAGCCCTCCCATACCATCAAGGCATGTTTCTAGTCTAACCATGTCAAATTTCGATTCATACAGACACATATTGAAGAAATTTCAATGTTGGCCCCATTCACTGCTCACTATGTGGGGTCAGTGCATGACTTTTGTGGTGGGTGAATTGAAGCTTCTGTGACATAAACTCGACTTGGTAATTCAATAATAAAACCCTCCTTAATTATTATGCAGGGACATCAAACATCCTTAAGTATCGAAAGCCTCCCATACCTTCAAGGAAACTATCTAGTCTAACCATGTCAAATTTCGACACATACGGGAACAAATTGAAAAAATTTCAACGTTGGCCCCATTCACTAATCACTGTGCAGGTTTGGTGGAATAAATTTGTGATGGGTGTATTGGAAGGTCCATGTCAAATTTCAAGATATTTTTGACAACGATTCTATAGAAGGGAATGACGAATGATGACAATGAGAGGTGCATGATGAACGTTGATGCAAATGTGGACAATCTCAAAGATTATGTGGGGACATCATACATCCTTGAGTATTGAAACCCTCCCATACCGTCAAGGCATGTTCCTAGTCTAACCATGTCAAATTTCAATGCATGCAGAAACATATTGAAGAAATTTCAACATTGGGCCCATTCACTGCTCACTATGCGGGGTCGGTGCATGCCATTTGTGGTGGGTGAATTGAAGCTTCTGTGACATCAAATCAACTTGGTAATTCAATAATCAAACCCTCCTTAAGTATTATGTGGGGACATCAAACATCCTTAAGTATCTAAACCCTCCCATACCTTTAAGAAAACTATCTAGCCTAACCATGTCAAATTTTGACGCATACGGGAACATATTGAAAAAATTTCAATGTAGGCCCCATTCACTGCTCACTGTGCGGGTTTGGTGGAATAAATTTGTGATGGGTGTATTGGAAGGTCCATTTCAAATTTCAATATAGTTCTGAAAATGATTCTATAGAAGGGAATGGTGAATGATGACAATGAGAGGTGCATGATGAATGTTGATGCAAATGTGGATGATCTCAAATATTGTGTGGGGACATCATACATCCTTGAGTATTAAAACCATTCCATACCATCAACGTATGTTTCTAGTCTAACCATGTCAAATTTTGATGCATATAAACACATATTGAAGAAATTTCAATGTTGGCCCCATTCACTGCTCACTATGCGAGGTCGGTGCATGACATTTGTGGTGGGTGAATTGAATATTCTGCGACATCAACTCAACTTTGTAATTCAATAATCAAACCCTCCTTAAGTATTATGAGGGGACATAAAACATCCTTAAGTATCGAAACCCTCCCATACCTTCAAGGAAACTATCTAGTCTAACAATGTCAAATTTCGATGCATACGGGAATAGATTGAAAAATTTTCAACGTTGGCCCCATTCACTGCTCACTGTGTGGGTTCAGTGGAAGAAATTTGTGATGGGTGTATTGGAAGGTCCATGTCAAATTTCAAGATAGTTCCGACAACAATTCTATAGAAGGGAATGATGAATGATGACAATGAGAGGTGCATGATGAACATTGATGCAAATGTGGATGATCTCAAAGATTATGTGGGGACATCATACATCCTTGAGTCTTTAAACCATCCCATACCACTAAGGCATGTTTCTAGTCTAACCATGTCAAATTTTGATGCATACAAACACATATTGAAGAAATTTCAACGTTGGCCCCATTCACTGCTCACTATGCAGGGTCGTTGCATGACATTTGTGGTGGGTGAATTGAAGCTTCTGTGACATCAACTCGACTTGGTAATTATATAATCAAACCCTCCTTAAGTATTATGCAGGGACATCCAACATCCTTGAGTATCGAAACCCTCCCATACCTTCAAGGAAACTATCTAGTCTAACCATGTCAAATTTCGACGCATACGGGAACAAATTGAAAACATTTCAACGTTGGCCCCATTCACTACTCACTGTGCGGGATCGATGGAATAAATTTGTGATGGGTATATTGGAAGGTCCATGTCAAATTTCAATATAGTTTCAACAACAATTCTATAGAAGGGAATGATGAATGATGACAATGAGAGGTGCATGATGAATGTTGATGTAAATGTGGATGATCTAAAAGATTAAGTGGGGACATCATACATCCTTGAGTCTTGAAACCACCCCATACCGTCAATTCATGTGTCTAGTCTAACCATGTCAAATTTCGATGCATACAGACACATATTGAAGAAATTTCAACGTTGGCCCCATTCACTGCTCACTATGCAGGGTCAGTGCATGACATTTGTGGTGGGTGAATTGAAGCTTCTCCGACATCAAATTGACTTGGTAATTCAATAATCAAACCCTTCTAATGGTTTCCATGTGGCTATGGTTAAGGAATCTAGACTCATAACCTATGAATACAATCTCCTAATGGTGTTATATTATGTATCCCAAATGGTGGCTTATAACTACCCCCTCTCAAGGGCGTGTGTAGTTGTTTAAGACCTCCTTTTGTCTCATGAGACCAAGAATCTTCGTTTATGTCATATATTCATTTTTTATACCTTTGACCATGGTCAAGACCCCAAGATCCATCCCTAGTATGAAAAACCTCCTATAGGTGCCCATATCCAACTCGAAGATCAAAGATCCCTTTTATAGGGTTTACATGGAACTTTAAAGGCTTGTTCATGGATCAGATCCTTAAAATATTTATACAATACTTGATTCCATTTATTTCCTCCCCTTACCATGGTTGAGACCCCAAGATGCATCCTTGATACACAAAAATCTCCTTATGGAACCTGTATCCCAAATGGAGGACAATATCCATTTTAATTTGAATGTGTAGTGATTAAAGGACCCATTCATGGATCATGAGTCTTAAATGCTTTATTTACGCCTTAATACCATTTATTTTCCTCCTTGATCATGGTCACAGTCCTAAGAACCATCTCTTGTGTCTAAAACTTTCAAATGGTGCCTATATCTCATTTGGATTACAAAGATTCCATATGAGGGTTTGTGTGGTGGTTCAAGGTGTCATTAATGGATTATGAACCCTAAAATATTAATTTATATTCTATATCCCTAGTTTTCATTCATCGACTATGGTTGAGGCCTTGAGATCCATGCATGGTATGCAAAATATCTCAATCATTCATATCCAACCAAGAGGCCAATGATCCATGTTTGTGTGGTGGCTTGAAACCTAGTTTAAGGAAAAGGGCCCTAAAAGCTTATTTTTGGGCCAATGGCCCAAGACCCATATCTTGTTGCAAAACCTTTGAAATGGTACCCATATCCCACTTAAGGAAAAATGTACTTTATGGAGGGTTTTGTGGTGGTTTGAGGAATATTTCATGTCCAATAAGATATATAAGATTCATTTAGGGGCCAAGGACCTTATTTTCCTCCCCTAATGTCACCCATCTCCCATTTGTATGAAAAATATTCCTTTTAGAGGACCCATGTCATAGATCAAGGCCTTGATCATGGCCCATTGGCCCAAGAATATTCATTTAGGGTCTAATTCCATATATTTATCCCCCGACCATGGTTAAGGACTCGATACCATTCCTTGATGCATAAAACATTGTATCCCTAGTATGCAAAACCTATTATAAGTTCCCATATCCCAATTAATAAAGACCAAAGACCCCTTTTGGAGGGCCTATTCGGTGCTTTAGGGACACATTATTGAAGCAGATCCTTACAATATTTATATAAGACTTGATGTGCTTTATTTCTTCTATTTACCATGATCAAGACCCCAAGACTCATACTTGGTGTACAAAACCTCCTAATGGCGCCCGCATTTTAAGCACAGACCAAATATCCCCTCTAAATGGATTGTGTTGAAATTCAAGGACTCATTCATGGATCATGAGCCTTGAAATATTCATTTAGGTACTAATACCCTTTATTTTATCCCATGACCATGGTTAAGGTCTTGCGACCCATCCCTTATGCCTAAAACTTTCTAAGGATGCTAATATATCATTCATAGGATAAAGATTCTATCTAGAGGGTTTATGTGATGGTTTGAGGTGTCATTAATTAATTATGATCCTAGAAGATTAGCTTAGGTACTATGGCCCTTATTTTCCTATGTCAACAATGATCAAGGCCATGAGACCCATGCCATGTACACAAAATCTCTCAATAATGTCCATATCCCATAATGAGGCCAATGATTTTGGTTTGTGTGGTGGTTTAAGGCCTAGTTTAGGGATCAGTGCCCTATAAGCTTCATTTTGGGTCGATATCCCAAGACCCATCCCTTATGTGAAAATCCTCCTATTGGTACCCATATCCTACTCAAGGATGAAGGTACTTTATAAAGGTTTTTTTGGTGGTTTGAGGAATCTTTCATGTTGATCCAGATTATTTTCGGAATGAAATGAAAGTAGATATATTACAATGAAATACTCATAAAAATTGCCAGAAATAGAGAGATACAACAATACATGATTTCTATTAATGAAAGTGAAATGTACAGAGACTGTAAACATACAGAGTGTAAGACTTGATATAATGATGGCAGTTTTATATATAAGAAGATATGTCATTACACTCATTCAAGGCATGTGTCTAGTATAACCATGTCAAATTTTGATGCATACAAGCACATATTGAAGAAATTTTAGCGTTGGCCCCATTCACTGCTCACTATGTGGGGTCAGTGCATGACATTTGTGGTGGGTGAATTGAAGCTTCATCGACATCAACTCGAATTGGTAATTCAATAATCAAACCCTCCTTAAGTATTATGCGGGGACATCAAACATCCTTAAGTATCGAAACCTTCCCATACCTTCAAGGAAACTTTCTAGTCTAACCATGTCAAATTTTGACACATACGCAAACAGATTGAAAACATTTCAACATTGGCCTCGTTCAATGCTCACTGTGCGGGTTCGAACCACCCAACCAAATGG
>ML848406.1:0-16583 GCA_009831015.1 Picea engelmannii | reverse complement strand
AGACGAAGAGTCTGATGAAAGAAGGGCAGTAGGGACCCCTCCAGATCTAGCCGAGACTGTGAGGAGTCTCATGGTCGAATTACAAAGCTGCAAGGCTGACAATGAAAGGATGATGAAAGAACAAGAAAAACAAACAGAAATTAGCGCAATTTTACTGCAGAGTTTATTCTATCTACAAATACAAATGCAGCATGAAATTGAAACTCAGAAACATGGTCATATCAGTGGCCACACTGAGAGGAGCACCTTGAAAAAGGTCCACCACAGAGGTAAAGGACAAGTGTCAGATAATTCCTCTGAGAAGGAAGCTGGCGATTCAGAGGGTTCTTCTAGCAGCAGAACCAGTTCCTATCCCCGAAGAAAACAGAAGAAGCAAAAGTCTTCCAAAGGTCGAAAATTCAAATAATTCAGAAAGGCCAAACCACCCTCCTTCGACGGTGAAATAAATAAGGGAGAGGAAGCAGAGGCCCGGCTGCTTGGACTAAAGAAGTATTTCAGAGTCCATGACTTTTCAGAAAATATGAAGGCCCGAGTGGCCACCTTCAACTTGAACGGAAAAGCTTCCATTTGGTGGGAAGACCTTAAGAATGTGAAAGGGGTTCGCGAAGAGGACCTGTCTTGGAAACGATTTGAGAAGTACTTTCGGAAGAAGTATCTGTCGGAAAAATATTTCGACGAAAAGACTAAAGAGTTTTATGAACACAAACTGGGACAACTTACTATAGAAGAATATGTTAACAGATTCCTCGACTTGTTGAGGTATGTACCTTATATAAAAGTAGAAAAGGCAAAGGTGCAACGCTTCATCAATGGGCTACCCAAGGAACATCGAAACAAAATTGAATTTGATGAGCCAAAGACCCTAGAAGGCACCATTTGAAAGGCAACCTATTGTCATGAACAGTTTGGGCATCGAGCAGAACCTCGTGAAGGATGGAAACCGAAGAATAGTTCAAGATTTCAAAAAAAGGGGATCAAATCCCCAGGATTTAAGAACTACAATAAGAACCCAAGAATGAACTTTCCATCCCAGAGTGTACACCAATAAAACTTTCCCTCATCAAGCGGAAATAAAACTTCTGGACCTATACCGGTGAAGGTGGATAACACCAAGAGAGAACCTATGAAATGTTGGGGTTGCGGAGAGGAACATCTCCTGAGAGACTATCTACATCGACAACAGAATAGTCGAAGGATTTATAACATCTAGGAAACTACTACCGTCAATGATGTGGCCAGGAGTGTGCCACAAATTTATGCAGCCTTGGATAATAACCAATATGACCATCAAGCTTCAGTAGTGGAAATAGAAGGTATGATTTTCAACCATCTAGTGTCTGTTTTGATTGACCCTGATTCAAATTTGAGTTATATAGCCCCTAAAGATGTTGATAAGTGTAAACTACAACCGCAAAAACATACCAAGACATGGTTGGTACAGTTAGCCATCGGCACCAAAAGGAAGATAGCAGAGGTTATACCAGCCTGCCAATTAATGTTGGGTGAATTCCCCACCCAAGCAACCTGTAACATATTACCCATGGGATCATATGATCTGTTGATCGGTATGGACTAGCTAGCCACCCATAAAGCCAGACTGGACTGTTACCATAAAACCTTAGAGTGTATAAGTAAATAAGAGATAAGAATAACCCTTCAAGGGATCCGAAAACCCATCTCAGTGAGACAAATATCAGCCCTGCAAATGAGAAAGTATTGCCGAAAGGGATGTCCCCTTTATGCAATACAGGTGTTGAAAACAATCAAAGGTGATAAACCAAGCCCTGACGATCACCCTATCCTGAGAGAATACAGAGATGTGTTTCTGGAAGAGGTACCGAGTCTACCTCCGAGGTGGGACATAGACTTCTCGATAGAACTTGCACCAGGAGTGGTGTCGATGTCTAGGACACCCTACCAGATGAGCACACCCGAGTTAGTTGAACTCAAATTGTAACTAAAAGAAATGATGGATAAAGGATATATTCAACCCAACATGTTTCCATGGGGAGCACCAGTCCTATTTGTGAAAAAGAGGGAAGGCACCCTTAGACTGTGTATAGATTATAGACAACTCAATAAGGTAACCATAAAGAACAAGTACCCTTTGCCCAGAATCGATGATTTGTTCGATCAATTGGGAGGTGCGTCTATTTTCTCAAAGATCGACTTGAGGTCGGGATACCATCAAGTCCGAATCAAGGATGAAGACATCCATAAAACTACCTTCCGAACACGGTATGGTCACTATGAGTTAGTGGTAGTGCCATTTGGGTTAACCAATGCCCCTGCCACTTTTATGTGTTTGATGAACAATGTACTCAGTAAATTTCTAGATAAATTTGTGCTAGTTTTTATTGATGACATATTAATCTACTCTAAGAATAGAGAAGAGCATGAAGAGCATCTTATACTTGTGCTACAAGTACTAAGAGAACATGAGCTCTATGCCAAATTCAGCAAATGTGAATTCTTCCAGAAGGAAATACATTACTTAGGCCATGTTCTCTCCGAAGAAGGAGTAGCGGTAGACCCTGACAAAATTAGGTCTATCATGGAATGGCCTACCCCGAAGAATGTTTTAGATATCAGATCCTTTATGGGATTAGCAGGATACTATAGGAAATTTATAGAAGAATTCTCCAAGATTGGTTGTCCAATCACTGCCCTCCAAAAGAAGGGGACAAAATTCCTGTGGACACAGAAATGTGAAGAAATATTTCAAACCTTGAAACATCTACTGACCCATGCACCCGTACTAAAGATCACCAATCCAGAAGCTGACTTCCTCGTGTGCACATATGCCTGTAAGGAAGGGCTCGGAGGAGTCCTTATGCAGGAAGGAAGTGTGATCTGCTATGAATCCCAAAAATTGAATGAGCATGAAGTCAACTATGTGACCCATGATCTAGAACTGGCTGCCATAGTGCATGCCTTGAAAATGTGGAGGCATTACCTCCTGGGAAGAAAATTTGTACTTATGACAGATCACTATGGATTGCGATACCTGTTTGATCAACCAAAGCTCAATGCTAGACAAGCTAGGTGGATGGCCCTCCTTAGTGAGTTTGATTTCGAAATCAAACACATTAAAGGAAAGGAAAATAGGGTGGCCGATGCCCTTAGAAGAAGTATGAAAATAGTTCACCTGGCAGTAGTGAGAACCTGTGAGACAGAAGTCAAGGAAAGAATCAGAAACACACAATAAACAAATCTCTTCGTCCAGACCGTGGTCATGCACCTACATCAAGAACCTACCGGAGTAAAATATGAAGGCTACCAGATGACCGAAGGAGGTCTTCTCACTTACAGAAATAGACTGTATACTCCAAATTGTGACGACTTGAAGAGGTTCATACTAGATGAACTACATAAAAGACCCTATTCTGGTCATCCAGGATACCAGAAAATGATCACTGCCACCAGGAGACAATTCAATTGGCCTAGAATGAAGAAAGACATAGCCGAGTACTTGGCCAAATGCATAGAGTGCCAACAGGTTAAATCAGAACATCGACACCCAGCAGGATTATTGCAACCTTTACCAATCCCAGAATGGAAATGGGAAACCATCTCCATGGATTTCATCACTGGATTACCAACCTCAACCAAACAGAGTGATTCCATTATGGTAGTGGTGGATAAATTGAGCAATTCTTCTCATTTCATCCCTGTCAAATCAACCTGCAAAGCAATCAATATCGCCCAGGTGTTCATGAAGGAGATATTCAGACTGCATGGTATGCTGAAAGAGATCGTGTCTGACAGAGACACAAAATTTACCTCTAACTTTTGGAAATCATTGATGGTTGGTTTAGAGACCAAATTGTTGTTTAGCACCGCCTATCACCCTCAAACCGACGGACAGATGGAAAGAGTGAACCAAGTACTTGAAGAAATGATAAGAATTCATGTAATGCATCAACCCAAGAAGTGGGAAGACTACCTCCCACTGGTAGAATTCACCTACAACAATGGCTACCAAGCATCCTTAAAGATGAGTCCCTTCGAAGTCCTCTATAGTAGATCATGTAATACTCCATTCAACTGGAGTAATCCCGTAAACAGGATTTCTTTTGGAACCGACATGTTGAAAGAAATGGAACAACAGGTGACTCAGATAAAACAAAACCTGAAGGTCTCTCAAAACCGACAGAAAAGTTATGCCGACCAAAAGAGAACTCCAAGAGAGTTCAAAGTGGGAGATCATGTATATCTCAAAGTTAGGCCCAGGAAGAGTTCCCTGAAAATGGGAGCTTGTGCCAAGTTGGTACCTCGGTATTTTGGACCCTTTGAGGTTCTAGATAGAGTGGGACCTGTAGCCTATAGGCTAGCACTTCCTCCCACAGTAAAAGAACATAATGTTTTCCATGTTTCATTATTGAAGAAATATGTACATGATGCTAACCATATAATTGACTGGTCTGCGATCCAGGTGGAACCGAAGGGAGAATTTCTACCAAAACCCCAATGCATACTGGACAGAAAGGAAACCCCACTCCGGAACCGAACCATTGCACAGGTCAAAGTGCAGTGGAAACATTTTGGCCCATATGAGGCTACATGGGAAATGGAGGATGCCATGAAACAGGCATATCCGATTTTGTTTACTTCTGTACATACATTTCATGTTAATAGATAAGAACATCGAGGATGATGTTCCTTTAAGGGAGAGGGAATTGTAACACCCTGTTTCCCCCAGTTTGTAAAAATAATTGGACTGGCCAAGAATTGTGACAAACTCAGAAATGTGAATGTGTGATGTGAATGGACCTTGTGGAAAAGGTCGATGAATGTGAATAATATATATATATATATATATATATATATATATATATATATATATATTAGGACTGCTGAGAGGGGATATGCTGAAAAAGAGACCATGATGGCTGGAGAAAAGGCGATGGAAGGCACCTAAAATGGTGGCGTTAACTTCCATCGAAAACAATACCGTATTTGGAATTCACTAGCCCAGAGAACCAAGAGCGGCTCGTTGGCCCCGAATTAAATGTCTCGCAGGCTGGTAGGTAGATGGCTCCTTAGGAATTAATGAGGGATGAGGGGGTGACCCACCCATCCGTAGAGCCATCAGGCATGACTAGCGTGAGGGAAATTGCACCACACGCAACCTCGCAAGAGGATAAGGCGTGACGGAGAAGCGATTGGGGTCAGACGCGAGGGGAGGAAGAGAAATCTGGAGATACATAGAGTGAGTGATAGCAGATAAGGGGGAGAGTAACCCTCATTCTCAGTCACTGGAAAACTGAGACACAGTCTCGCAGCATCGTGGTCTCAGCTCGGGGGTGGATAGTGGTAAATCCTATCGGAATCATTGAGCCTACGGTTGGGTGGAAACGAGCACCCCTCTCAGCAGTTGCACCCACTGCTGGTGTTATTTCTGATAAGTGTTTTACATCTTGCATCTTGAAATTCATATGCTGACATATATGCTCATAAACTGTGAAATTGTGAATGATTAGAGTATAAGACTGTCTGTGCAGTGTTTTGATAAGAAAGGGTAGATGTATGCTTGTAACAGAAAAACCGCGCATGGCTTATGTTGATAGATAAATTTAATTATGCGAAAGTTGAACCAAGTTAGACTTCTAGTCCATTCTTGGGAATTTGTTTCCCCTTATCTGTCTCCAGGAATGCCCTGGAATAGAACTCTCCACGGAGATACCCTTCTTGGAAAAGTTCACCAAGAACCTGGAAAAAGGACATGAATGTGCAAGTCTTAGCAACCCTGTACGAGGAAGAATGATCCTCTTGAAATCCCGAAGTAGCAACGTAGGGATAAGTATCGATTGACGGACGAGATCCTGTCATAATATCTGCAGTCATTCACGACTGTTAGATTGGCAGAAGAAACAAGGGCAATACTTGCCTTACCCCTTTTCTTTTATCTTCGTGAGTAGCGAGGAAATCGGGACTGTAGATCCCCAAGGAATGTGGGAGTATCTGGACCATTGGTTTTTCCACATCCAGAGAGTAGGGGGAGAGTGCATGACGTGGGACAGATCTGAGCCATCAGATCTTAGTTAGAAAACCCGACAGTCGTTGGATCTGTTAGGAGATGCATGAGGGTTAAGCCCTCATGAACAAGGACTAAAGTCCTGAGAGAGGAGTCGGTATCGGGGATTCAGAGTTCGGGATTCCGAGAGTCCTGATGACAAGAGATCGGGACACTCCATGGTGAAAATCCCAATATAGATCTAGACCGTCCATCCATGAAGGACACATGGCAGAGATCGAGAGTCCATCGGTATTTCAGATACCGGGGATTTGAGTTGACAAAGGATTTGCGTCACTGGGGATCGCAAGTCGTGAAATCGCGAAACAACGAGGACCATCCATCTGAGGGAGGATACGTGGTAGTAATCCAGGATCTCAGGAAAATCCTGAAAGAAAGAGCCCATCGAGATTTCACAAATCGGGAGTTCGGGAGTTCCGTTGACAAGAGGTCGGACTCTCGTGATTTATAAGTCCCGAAACGTTGACTAGTAAACTCCCAAAATGTTAGCATATGTTTAAATATTGATTAATGGACGAGATCCTCTCATAGGATCCAAGGTCCGTAACAACCGTTGGAGGTGGGGAAGGAACATGGATGATAGTTCCTCAACCCCTCTCCACCTTTGAAAGAAATGCACAAACATGATCCCTTCGGAGGATCCCAGGGTCTTTAATGACCGTTAGATTTGAGGAAGAGACGCAGGAATTAATGCCACGACCCCTTTTTCCCTTGTAAGAGATGAAGGAATCAGGACCGTAGACCCCATGGTCCATGAAGTACCTAGACCGTCCATCTATAGAGCACACGTGACTATTGGTAAGCACTTCGGCATTTCGGCACCCGGGAAACAAAAGGGCAAGAACCCTTGTCTTCGCAAGTCACGAAATCCCGATTACCGAAACCCTGAATTGGTTTAAGTGTGAATAAGTTTGAGAAAGGCGGGATTTAATCATGACCATTGATCATCTTGAAAATATCATAACAGTTGATCATGGGTGAAGGTCGCAGTCGTCTATCGGAGGGACATGTGTCTTTCGATCGACATTTCGGTGTTTCAGCACCCGGGAAACCAAAGGGAAAGAACCCTTGTCTTCGCGAGTCGTGAAATCCCGATCACTGAAACCTCGAAATAGCGAGAGGTGTGAATGAGGTTAAGGAAAGATGGGATTTGATCGTGACCGTTGATCATCCCGAAAATATCATGACCATTGATCTTGATTGAAGGTCGTCGCCGTCCATCAAAGGGACACGTAGCTGCTGGTCAACGTTTCAGCGTTTCGGCATCCGGGAAACCAGAGGGATAGAAAACCTTGCCCCCACGATTCGTGAAATCCCGATGCCCGAAATCATGATACGCGCTATAGTGGAGAGGAGAGGTACTGTAAGAATCTAGACCGTCCATCAGAGGAGACGCGTGGAGAGCGGTCACGGTTCGACGCTTCGCTGTGTCAGGGTTTGCAGAGTCGAAAGACTCGATGCTCTGGTAGCGCTGAGTCGCGAAGAGCTAAAGGAAGCCATATTTGCTCGACTTGTGGTCGTGACCCGCGATCCTATGGGAACGGACGAGGGAAGAGCTAGATTACGCTAGACCTTTGTAGACATTTCAGGGGTCTGATCGTTGAGAAATCGACGAAACTTTTTTATTTCCATAGTGGGTAAATTACAGAGCCCCCTTGTGCAGGAGTTTGTGGGCAACGTCCCCGGAAAAAAATGGTGGTTTTTTGCGTCCATTTTTGGGTGGTTTTCGACATATGGTTTTTACCGATGGTTTTTTATTTCCAGTTAAGGAATTAGAGTTATTGACTAATATGAGTTATTGGATTAGGGTTTTGGATGTTGGTTTTCCCGGTTTGGGTTTCCAGGGGAAATATCTTTGTGTAATGTGTGTATTTTCCATTGTATCATTTTTGTTCTTTTATTGAAAATATGTTTGCAGTAAATAATTGTGCAAGGTTATATTCTACATTATTTTTCTTGTCTATGTTAAAATGTCACATGGCATGATGCTCCTTCCACTACATCCATGCTATCGAGATGACCCGTGATGGTTACATGCTTCTTAAGAAGACTCGATATGTTGTAGTTATGTTGTACATGAAAGAGGACCACAATGTTGTAATATTTATTGTGAATACCATACAATAAGATTTGAATTCATATAATTATTTGGTTGTATTTGTCGTGCTTACCAATATATGTAATTTGATTAATGAGGAGACAATATCAACAGTGCTCCCAAAGATTTTCAAGATCTTAGCTCACCATAAGGAGTTGGTGGGGAATAAGGTTGGTGTGGCCTTGTGTAGGCTCTAACAAAAGGTGTTGTCAATATTTTCACATGTTATTCCTAGGTTTTGAAAGGTGAGATATTCAATTCCACTATCCACACAACTTTGAAAATAAAAATTACTTCCACAAAAAACATAATTGAGGCTCTTGTATTAGGTATTGTTCCTACATTATTAGATCATTTAAATACAATGTTGAACCCCAACTCCCTCATTATGTGTTTTTAAGTCATGGTTATTATTACATATTTCAACAACCATTAATGGATAGTGGATGAGATTTATCATATGTTGTCAAATAGGCTCTCCTAGTTTTATCCCATCACAAACTACTTTGAGATCCTTTGATGGTTACTATTGTTGATATTTTACTTATACAACTAGAAGTTACAATTTTTATTTATTATTACAATCATTTAGCACATTAGCTACATATATAAGATCACTGAAAGAGAGGCAATAAAAACAACAAGAGAGATAGAAAGATTATCCTGGGAAACCCTCTAGGGGGAGAAAACCCATCAAACTTCCTCAATATATATTAGCCAACCAAGAACAATGCTTCCCTCCAAGAGAGAACTAACAAAGAAAAATATCCTCCTCTACCCCTTCACTAGGAAAGAGTAGTGCACCACTTGACCAAGATGAATCTAAGCTATAGACCATAAACCCTCCTTGACATCACACCTAGCTGCAATAGTTTCTCCTCCAAGACTTGTGCACTTTTCCTTTTGTTGCAGAGATATGAGTGAGTGAACAATTGAGGCACTAGCCTCCCTTATAAATAGTAGTTTGGACTCCCTAAATTAGGTCTGGGCCGACCTGTCAATTTACCCTCTTAAATTACATTTAATTTTCAAGGCACAATAGGGCCGACTTTTACAAAGGCACAATAGGGTTGTCTTGATAAATATAATATAATAACATTATTTAGGGTTTGTCTTGGTCAAATACAATAAGGATATATTCTAAAGCTACTCAATCTTTAACACTCCCTCTTATAAAGGAAGGTATTCTTCTTGTCACGGTCATCATCATTGCTTTTTTGCTTCTTCATACTTGGTCATTGTCTTGTTGTCAATCATGGATCTATATATCATAGGAAGTTTTGAACTTTCATTGGAGTAACGTACTAGCCTGCGTTGGAGTACCAACCTGCGCTAGGGTAGCATACTAGCCTGCTTTGGGGTAGTGTACCAGCCTACGTTGGGGTATCATACGAGTTTGTTTTGGGGTTACCAACCTGTGCTAGGGTAGCGTACCAGCCTTTGTTGGGGTTACCAACCTACATTGGGGTAGCGTACCAACCTATGTTGGGGTTACCAACTTGCATTGGCATAGCATACCAATCTATGTTGGGGTTACCAACCTGCACTAGGGTAGCATACCATTCTGCGTTGGGGTTACCAACCAGTGTTGGGGTATTGTACCATCCTACATTGGGGTTACCAACCTGTGCTGAGATAGCATACCATCCTACATTGGGGTTACCAACCTGTGCTGAGATAGCATACCATCCTACGTTGGGGCTACCAACCTACCCTGAGGTAGCATACCAACTTGTGTTCAGGTTACCAACCTGCGCTATGTATCATACCAGACTGTGTTGGGGTTACCAACCTACATTGGGGTATCATACCAAACTGCGTTGGGATAGCATACCATCCTACATTGGGGTTAACAACCAGTGTTAGGGTAGCATACCAGGCTCCATTGGGGTTAACAACCTGTATTGGGGTAGCATACCAGGCTCCATTGGGGTTACCTACCTGCGCTAGGGTATCTTTTCTCTGTTGAGGATCTCATCACTTCCCTCTACTGGGGAACACATCACTTCACGCTACTGGGGAACACATCACTTCCCACTACTGGGGAATGTTGGATTACTTTTGAACCAATGGATGGATCTAATGTATCTTAGCACTTTAGACCTTCCTGGAAGCTTGATCTCAGAGTCTAGAACCTCTGCATCTTCATATTCTCAAGTTTACATGGCTTCACCAACATGTACTCACCATGTACACAACCAGCTCGCATATGTACGCACCCTATTCACAGAAAACCTGCGTACATGTACTCACCCTAAACACAGACAACTCACGTATGCCTCAGAAAATATGGTCTTTTGTATTCGCTATAATCTCGATAATTTCACCCTCAACCCATCATGCTACCTTAGACGTTCGCCACTTCAGATGTATCCACAAGTATTTACAATAGGCTTTACACAAGAAAATATATATACAATATGTACAAGTGTGTGTTTAATGAGTGAGCTTTGCCTCTTATTTATATCTTCATGTAGCCTTACACTTTCCTTACTTTAGGGCTTCTTCATTTAAAATAATTTATTTTTCAAAGCACTTTGACCCTTGGGGGCTTCTATAAGACTTTTGAGGGGTTCTCCAACTTCATATGGTCATAAATCTCTAACCGTGAGGAGTTATGTGACGTTCCACATACCACTGGAAATGGCATGACAAGCACTATCCATCTAGGATAGTTTCACTGAAAAATTCTTTGTCCTTCATCTCATTATTACATAATTAAGCATGGGTTCTCTCACTCCACAAAGAATCTTCCCGTGAAGACTTTCACCGTAAGGGGACCACTTTGGAGTTCATCCATCTTTACTTCTTATCAACCATGACAAGACAATAATGATTCATATTTACATCAAACAAACTTGGGTCCATTACCCAAACCTTTTTGCTACCAGGATTTCTTCAAGAGTTGACATCAATGACAACCAACCTTAATCAACAATCTCCCCCTTTGGCATTGATGGAAACACTCTGATGCAATACTAAAATCATATCAGTCATGCTCTTCTTGGAACCATGCCTCTGTCCCATGTATCTGATAAATTTTCTCCCCCTGGAACCATGCCTCTGTCCTCTGCATATGATAAATCTTCTTCCCTTGGAACCATGCCTCTGTCCTCTGCATCTGATAAATCTCTCCCCCTTTGTCATCAATGGAAAAGATATATTTCCATGTGTGGCTTATCCCCCTGACTAAACTATCATCTTATGGTGCTTCCTCATGTAAATCTAATACATATAAGATAAACATTCAAAAAGCATTCATTTTGGAGTAGAAATAACTCCAAGTCTCTGGCGAAGATATTCAAAGGCTTCCCATGGAAGTGGTTTTGTAAAGTTGTCTGCCACTTGTTCTTTTGTGCCCACATACTCAACTCTGATGTTCTTTTCTGTAACCTGCTCCCGTAGAAAGTGATACTTGATTGGAATGTGATTCATCTTGGAGTGCATTACCGGGTTATTCAAGATACCGATGGTGCTTGTATTATCACAATAGATTGGAATGGGCTCATCATACTCAACCTGTATATCTGTCAGAGTGTGTTTCATCCAAAGAACCTGTGTACAACATGATGTTTCTCCAATATACTCTGCCTCGGCTGTAGATAAATATACTGATGATTGTTTCTTTCTTAGCCATGATACTAAACACTCACCTAAGTAGAACGTTGCTCTGGTGCTGCATCGGTCATCAATACAACCTTCCCAATCTACATCTGTGTAGGCAATAAGTGATAGATCCTTTCCTTTTGGATACCATAATCCAAACTCTTTTGTTCCTTTGAGATATCTGAAAATCCTCTTCACTGCTAAAACATGTGATTCCTTTGGTGTTGCTTGAAATCGTGCCACTTTTACAACTACCTGCATTACATCTGATATGGATGTTGTCACATATAGTAGGCTACCAATCATTGACCTGTATTTCCTTTGATCTGTAGAATTTGAATCACCGTCTTTTCTCAAATTGCAACTGGTTTGCATGGGAGTGATAACTAGTTTGGAATCTTCCATTCCGAACCTCTTTATCATTTCTCTGATGTACTTGGTTTGAGAAATACAAATTCCTTGGTTGCTTTGACATATCTGAAGTCCTAGAAAGAAGGATAATTCTCCAAGTAATGACATTTCAAATTCATTCTGCATATCTTTTGCAAATTTTTGGCTTAACCTATCATCGTCACTACCAAAAATAATATCATCAACATAAACTTCAACTAATAAAATATTACCTTGACGTACATAGAGGTTGTTGTCTACATTTTCTTTTCTGAACCCTGCCTGCTATAGATACTTATCCAGTCTAGAGTACCATGCTCTATGAGCCTATTTTAGACCATACAAGGCCTTCTTTAATTTACACACATAATCTGCGTTCTCTGACAACTGAAATCCTTCTAGTTGTTCAATGTAGACTTCTTCTTCAAGTTACCCATTCAAAAAATCTGATTTTACGTCCATATGATACATTTTAATATTTTTGGAGCATGCATAAGCTAAAAGAAAAAAGATTGCTTCCATTCTGGAAACTGGGGCAAATGTCTCTTCAAAGTCGATTCCTTCAACCTATGCATATCCTTTACATACCAATCTAGCTTTGTTCCTTGTAACTTGTCCATCTTCATTTAATTTATTCCTGAAGACCCACTTTGTGCCGATCACATTCTTATTCTTTGGTCTTGGAACCAGTTCCCAAGTGTCATTTTTCTCTATTTGATCCAATTCTTCATCCACGGCCTTATTCCAAAATTCATCCTTGTTGGCTTCTTCAAAATAGTTTGGTTCAATTGTAGATAAGAGTGCTAGGTGTGTTTGTTCTCGTGAACGGATTCTTCTTCTAGTCTCAACTCCTACATCTTTGTTTCCAATAATCTGATCTGAAGGATGATTCTTTTGTACTCATTTACTGGTTGTCTTTGGAGACACTTATTGAACTTGCTCTTCTGCTTCTATCGAATTCTCTTCATCTTCCTCTTCTACTTTTTTTTCATCTTCTTCTTCTTCTTCTAAGGGTTGTTTCATTGATTCATTTTCTTCCTTTGGTTCTAGTCTGTCTGTTTCATCAACTGTTACGTTGATTCTTTCCACAACTTTGTTTAATATTATATTGTAACACTTGTATGCTTTCATTGTACTTGAGTAACCAACAAGTACTCCTTTTTCCACACGAGAGTCAAAATTTCCCATTCCGCCATCTTCTCTTTTGATATAACATTTTCTTCCAAAAGCTCTGAAGTGCTTTACATTTGTTGCTCTTCCTTTCCATAGTTCGTAAGGATTTTTTTCAGTGTTGTTTCTAAGCATTACTCTGTTTTGAATGTGAATTGTTGTATGCACTGCCTATGTCCAAAAAATATTTATCAATTTCGAATCCATTAACATTGTTCGAGTGATTTCCTGTATTGTCCTGTTTTTTCTTTCAACAACTCCATTCTGTTGAGGTGTCCTAGCAACAAAGAATTGCCTTTTTATTCCATGATTTTTGTAGTAGTCCATAAATTCCTTTGAGGTGAACCCTCCTCCATTATCATATCTCAAGCATTTGATTTTTGAATCCATTTCATTTTCAACCATTTCCTTGTAGATATTGAAGTTTTCAAAAGCTTCTGACTTATTCTTGAGAAAGAAAACTGCAGTCATTCTTGTATAATCATCAACTAATAACATGAAGTATTTCTTACCTTTTAAGCCCTTTGTTTTAGTTGGTCCAACTAGATCAATATGCACAATTTCTAGTGGTCTTGTCGTTGAATATTCCTTTGATTTAAACCTAGTCTTTGTTTTCTTTCCTTGTTGACAATGCTTGCATAAAGTGTTGGTTGGTTTCGTGATCTGGGGCATTTCTCTGACTGCTTCTCTTTTTGTGACTTTGACAAGGTTATCAAAATGTATGTGACTCATTCTTCTGTGCCATTTCCAACTTTCATCTTCCTTTCCTAGACAACACTTTTCATTTCCAATTTCACTTAACACATATATGTTGCTTGAAGTTCTTGCAGTTGTAGAAATCAATTTCCCTGAACCTTCTTTTCTTATCTCACACTTTTGTTAATCGAAAGTAAATTTATGACCTTGGTCACACATTTGTCTCACACTTAGAATATTATGTTTCATATCTTCTACTAGTAGAACATTTTCTTCCTTTTCATTTTTGTTCCAAATTCGGACTGTGCCTTTTCCAATGATTTTGGCGGAATCATCATTTCTGAAGGAGACTGATCCATCTCTTTCCTTTCGTAATGTAAGAAACTTGTCTCTATCACCTATCATGTGTTTTGAACACCCACTGTCAACATACCAACCATGTTTCTTCTACTTAGTTTTTAGAGAAATTGTGCATTCTTCATTGCTATATTGATGTTTCTTTCTTATCCATGTCATTTTATGAGGTTCATGTCTGTGACTGTTGTTATTATGTTGAGGTTCTTTAGGAGGGACTGCCATTCTGCAATCTTTGGCCACGTGTCCAAAATTGTTACATTTGTAACATTCCACTTCAGTGCTCAAAGATTCAAACCTGTTGTAGCTTCTTCTCTGTGTTTCACTATGTCTTCTTGAATAATCCCTTTGTTTATGACTCTCAAAGTTGTTATCGTTCATGTTGTTAGCTCTGCAATTCACATATTTATGTCCAAAATTATTACATGCATAAGATAAACCAAAAAATATAATTTGATACCTCGAAGTTGAAGATCTTCTGAAAGGAGGTGCTCTTATGAATCCTTCTTCTTCTTGAGGTATAGATGTCTGTTGTTGATTCTGAAATTTGAATCTTCTCGGTGGACGAGTGTCCTTGTAATCTTCCTTGTATATCTTCTTATCCCCTTTGTTTGTTTCTACATAACTTTTTGGATATGTTTCTTGGTATGTTGTTTTGGAGATTGATCCCTTTTTTGTCTGATTTTATCCAAGTCCGGATTTGTCAAGATGAGATTTTTGACTGTTGATAATGTCATCCAGAACTTTTGAGCTATTCTGCATATTTTTCTTTTGAATATCCTTTCTTAGTGTGACAATCCCTGCTTCCAAGTTTCCAATGATCCTGTCCTTTTATTATAGCTTTTCTTTGAGTGCATCTTCAATTCTTTTATCTTCTTCTATTTGAACCTTCAATTTTTTGATCATTTGTTCTAGTTCTTGAGTGTCTTCTTTCTTGTCTAGTTCTACTTGTAGTTTCATGTTTTTCTTCTTTTCTCTTCTGATAACTTCTATGGCGCACATTAATTATTCTCGAAAGTCAAATTTTTCTTCTTTAATTTATTCTTCAGCTTCTTCATATTCTTCTTCAGAGTCTTCTTTGTCAAAGTCTTTTACTGCCATGAATAGAACTCTTCATGTCTCACTGTCACTGACTTCATCTTCATCTGATGATGAGATGTCTTCTTTGGTGCATAAGTTTTTCTTGAAAAATTTCTTTGTAGTTCTGCCTTTATATGTGTGTTTTCCTTTTGAGTAACCTTCATCATTTATTTTTTTCTTATGGGGACATTTGTTAGAAAAATGGCCAATACCATCACAATTAAAAAAAATTAAAGGAAGCTTACCTCTATACCTACTGTCAGTTCCCTTGTTCAGTCTTTTGATGAAGTTGGCTACTTCTTCATCATCTTCCGAGACGTCACTTTTGTTGATATATTCTTCTTGTTCCTTTTTCTTTTGCTTTGATCTTTTGGATGCTTTGAAGGCTGCTTCTTTTACATTTGGATTTTCCTGTTCAGTTCTCATTTCATATGTTGTGAAGATTCCATGCAGTTCATCCATGATTATTGAGTTTAGATTCGATCTTTCTTCTAGTGATGATATCTTAGGGTTAAATCTCATAGGAAGAGATCTTAGTACCTTTTGAACAATTACAGATTCTTCAATTTCTTCTCCCAATCCTATGATTGCATTCACTGTTTCATCGACTCGTAAGAAGTAGGCTGCAATATTCTCATCTTCCTTCATTTTTAGTTGTTCGAATTGACCTCTGTAAGTTTGAAGCTTTGCTGCTTTAACTTTTGTATCTCCATAAATATTTCGAAGCTTGTCCCAAATCTCTTTAGCGGATTTACAATGTGCAACTTTGGTGAATGTTGTATCACTGAGACCATTCAAAAGTGAATTTTTGTCTTTGGAATTATTCTCACCGAGTTTGACTGCTTTGTCATTTGTTGGTGGAACTGTTGGTGCTGTGTATCCATCTACAATTGATTTCCAAACTTGAAATCCCTGTGCCTGTATATATGTCTTCATCCCTATGCTCCAAAAAGCATACTTATGTCCATCAAACTGTGGTATTCCATTTTTATACAAGTTGGTACTCTCCATTTGTTATCCTCGTTTTTGGTTATCAAGATGATGACATGATAATGACATGGTGATAGAAGATCTAGCTCTTCTTTAAGATCATTTTCATGAAGAAAGTTACACTTGTCAGTTTCTTAAAATCACTCTTTTGGAGACAGTACG
>ML848405.1:60107-73965 GCA_009831015.1 Picea engelmannii | reverse complement strand
GGTTCTAGCCAGGTCTGGAAGAGTCTATCAATGAAGAATCATAAGCACAAGGGCTTAAGGATCTACAAACAACGAGATCAGACTTGAAAGGAAACTCAAGATCACTCAGACCAAGTGGGTGAAGCAAGGGCTCCCGTTCCCAAATTGGATAAGCCAATGGATCAATTAGTGAAGGAAAACATGAATGAACAAGTTCCTTCTCAGGAGCAATTGAAAACCGAGGACAAGACGCCACATAATTTACCTGTGGTGGGGTAGAGTCTACATGAATACGTTTTATATATAAAGGGAAATCCTTAACTAACACTAAATTAGGATGGTGATTATCGAATGCCAACTAGTCGATAGTGAAAATGCTTTCAGTGTGAGGGAAATGCATCACTCAAAAGAGCATTGTAACATTCATAGCATATACATAATCACACCTGAGAAGCATATTGAAATGTAACGGGCCTTCCACCACTATAACATCAACAAGGAAAATATTACCACCTAATGAGATAGGAAACTAAGGAAGAATACCCAAATATTCACTAGGACATCTGTCAAAATCCAACAACTTATGCAAAGAGGTCATAAGCTCGAGAGAACCAAAAGGTTTCCAATCCTAGGAGGATAAAATACTTGCATAGTCTTCTTCATCTACAATACATTGGTAAAAAAAAATTGAATTAACTTCAAACCTTATTTGAAAAGGTGTATAAGAAGGAAGGAGAGGCTCAACAAGGTGATTCCAATCAAAGGAAACCATCCTAGGACTTGGAGGGGGTGTGATCAAAGTGGACAAAATGTTCCCTTGTTTTGAAAGTAATGAACTGGAAATGCTAAAAACATAGTCGGTAGACACATCACTTCCCATCGGAAGAGTGGGATCAACCAAATATTGCATCAGCATGACCAACTTGGTAGACTCAACACTCTCCAAGAGAAGAGTGGGATCAACCAAATATTGTATTTGTGTGACCATTTGGTAGACTCGACACGCTCGAAGAGAAGAGTGGGATCGGTCGAATATTTCATCGGAACAACCACTTCCTCAACCACTGGATGAATAGGCTACGAGACAACATGGTTTGAAGAAAAATCGCCCCCAAAACGATGGGTAGGGTTGGTTGAATATTGCATCAGAATGAGCACTTCATCAACAAAAGGCTAAATACACTATGAGACAACATGGTCTGAAGGTGCATTGGCCCCCCAAAAGAGGAGTGGGTTCAGTCAAAGTTTGCATCACTATGACCAAGTCATCAACCAAAGGCTAAATAGGTTGTGAGAAAACCTCATAAGACTCAGAATCAAAAGCACTTACAGATAGAGACCACAATGTTCATTCCTCTAGAAGGCTAGGGAATAAATGAGTAAGGTGATCTCCCCTGCAAATATTACAACGGAAATTAGGTTTATGTCTAATTCGTCTAGGTTTCTCAACAAGATCAATGCCCCCAACATGACTAGTAGTCATTGGTTGCACATCTCCAACATGACTTGCAGAGGTTTCTAACTTGTCAATAACATGACTCACAGAGGCTATAGACCTATCGCCAGTATGACTAGTAGTGATTGGACATTTTCCCCAGCATGACTTGGAGAGGCTGGGTGTTGGTATTCAACATGACTAGAAGAGGTTGAGGACCTATCTCCAACATGACTCGAAGAGGTTGGTGACAACTCTCCAAAATGAAAAGCATAGGTTTTTTCTTTTCCCCTAGCATGACTTGCAGAGGCTAGGTGTTGGTCTTAAACATGACTTGCAGAGGTTCACGACATTTCTCCAACATGACTCACAGAGGTTGGTGATTTCATCTTCCTATTCTTCCTCTTTCTATTTCATTTAGAATTCCGATTACTAGTAGCTATACTTTCAACAGAGAAGGTATAAGGAGGAGGAGAAGACTTTGTTGACGAAGGAACATTAAGATGAGTCCCATGATATAAGGTTCTTAACTAAGAAGAATCAATAGCATTCGAGACATTTGGAATGGTACCCAACCAAACTGGTAGACCCACATTCAACCCAAGAATGTACAAAGTGTCCATCAAAGGGACACCGACATTTCCAAAGAAAGGAAAATCATAATAATCCCCTTGTGAAAGGGTTCCTTGGTTGGTATCATCAGTAACTATTTCCATGAAGATATTATGCTCAGGTTCTTCCCTTGCATGATTGTTCAAGTTCGTAAAAGTCTCACACACTAACTCTAGTTAACCAATGGTATAAAAAACAACTCCTATAAAAATTTGGCTCCATGTTTCTAAGTGGAAGACCGAAAAGTCCTCACGACCAGCAGAGTGGGTGGTCTACCAACTTCGGTAAGAGACCCAAAGTAATGATTGACTAACTCACTATGGAAAACTAGGGAGCACAGAGCACACCATTAAGACAAAAATCCTAAAAGGATACAAACCAAACAAACTACCCTTCTGAATGCTTCTAACCCAGGGAGATGAATTCATGATCATCCAAAGAATTCACAAAGGAAAATGACTGTCCAGGAGAAGAATTTACCCAAACCTCTGACCAACCGTCCCTTCAGATATCACCCAAAGAATACAGATTCTACCTCAGGTACCGCAATAAACCCCTCATAGTCACCTGTGTTTCAACCTATATAATGTCTACTAGGCCACCAACTTGTAATCAACAACCATCGAGGTACAATCGCATGTCAGGTGAGTGTATGGGAATGATAACTAAGCCCAAAGATCTTCTTGAGGCCTGAAACGCAACATGGCCAAAATCATTCTTAGAGTACCTTTAATGGATCTGAGTGTCCCAGAGGTATGACACAAGTTGGGCGAGTAACTCTACAGGATTCACCCCCAATACAAACTCTCCCAATCACTTTGTCAGGATCAGGAGTGGATATCTCCATAACCATCCTGCACGTGACCTCGTGTTTGAATCTGTAGCACGCCTTTTCTGCTAATAAGGTTTAATCACTCTTAAAAGAAGACTATAACACCACTTTGCACATAACTCATAGAGGTATTATAAATCCCATGCATTTAAACAAATAAACACATTCTACACAGAGTATTCATATGAGTTACTGCCATAATTAACAATCAATAACATTTCATACTAATTCATATACACAACGTAAATCATGATAACATAAGCATTAGAGTCATGTAAAACATAATTAAAACATAACCAGATACGTATCTTTTAACAGTGGTAGAATCCACCAACCAAGTGCAGGCCTTCCACGAACCTCCTAGCCTTAGACCACACTTCTCATCAGCTCAGCAGTGGGTCACCCCCGAGCTGGGACTAAGCTCCACCCCAAGACAAGGAATACTAGGTTAGCTGAGGTTACAGGGAAAACAACACACAACCACAAGGAAGGAATTCTCTCCCAGGAACCTCCCATGCTCACTGCCCATAAACCCTCATTCCCCACATGCCTGTTCCACCCTAGGAGAATACACCTTCTCTGTCACCTGGACAATCCTTTGGCTGCTAATCTCCCTTGCCTTGGGTTACGGGAACAAGCTGGACCAGAAGTCTCTGGTCTTTGTGGCAGCTACAGGGTTCCTTCCAGGAGTGCTCTCCTTCCTCCGCACACTCTCTCACCTGGAGAGAATCATGCACAGGACAAAAACCTATTCTACCAACCTCAATCACCTCTTTCACCTGGAGAGAGTGTTGTACCACTGGCAAACAAGACCCCACGCAGTCCAGCACTGCGTGGTCACAACAACCCACAGGGAAAACAGACACAATCTTTCCAACAGGTTCAACAATGGCAGGTCACTTCTTATTTCCCAATCCACCAACACATAATAGACTGACGCTCTGGTTGTTGGGGATGCGTGACAAACAATCCACGTAGGGGTCAACGCAGTTTCGAATTGTTCAGACAGTGGATGTACCAGCTATCCCGAAACAAAGACAGATACACGCCTTTTTGGTTCAGAGGATGCACAAGGGTTTCTCAGCAAGAGTCAGACCAGTTCACCTTCTGGAAGTCCAAGAGTCGAATGGAGGAGGAGGAACCTCTCTCATGGCTCACCCTGGTCATTTATTCACATGATTCAGGGTTGACACTTGTCACCCATGGAACTGCATGTGTTCCACCATCACGCATCACCCTTGTACGTCCTCCCTTGCCAAAACTTAGGATAAAACACAAAATGCACATGTCTCTTTTTTTTGGAATAATATTAAAATATTATTCGCAGGCTTAAGCCCCCTAGGCTTAGCCCCCAGGATCAACACTTAGACCCTTTTCCCACCTTCCAACCCCTAATTCCTTGCCCACTCTGTGGATTCTTAGTCCCCCTTCACTCATTCATCGTGGTCGGTCTACACCTGGTGATGTTTATATTTTATTAAATGTTCTACATACATACAAGTACAACAACAGGCTCCTGGCCTTCAACACTTAGGCTCCCTGGCCTAACAAATACATAAGTCTCCATCTTATAAGAACTTGGCTCACTAGCCTATAAAACATAATTACAATTCCTTTCAAAACATGGTTTACAACAGGGCTCGGCCTTGGGGACACTACAATCCCCCACCCCTTATTTTTGCATTGTCCTTAGTGCAACTTACACTGTCTCTGAAAGCCTTTCAAAATCTTCAAAAAGATGTGGGTACTCTTCCCGCATAACCTCTTCATGCTCCCATGTCGCGTCCTCAGGACCGTACCAGGTCCACTAGACCTTTACAACCTCTATAGCCCGATTCCGTAGCTATTTGCTTTTCCTATCCAATATGTGCATTGGATGCACTTGTAGGACACCTTCTGGTTCCACCTAAATCACAGTCCAATCGATAATATGATTAGCATCAGGTACATATTTATTAAGCAATGAAACATGAAGCACATTATGTACAGTCATAGATGCAGGTAATGCAAGCATGTATGCAATTGGCCCAATCCTTTCCAGGATCTCAAATGGCCCACAAAATCTTGCTGCCAACTTGGCGCAACTTCCCAGCTTTAGGGAACTCCTGTTAGTTTTCACTTTTAGGAAAACATGATCACCCACTTTGAATTCTCTATGGTTTCTGTTACTATCAGAGTAAATTTTCTGCCTATCCTAGCCAGCTTTTAGATTATGTTTAATTCTTATCATTTGGTCTTCCATCTCTTTGAGCAGTTCAGGCCCAACTACTAATCTGTCAGCTGGATTATCCCAGCTCACTGGAGTGTTTCACTTTCTTCAATAAAGCACTTCGAATGGGCTCATCTTCAATGATGCATGATACCCATTATTGTAGGCGAATTCTACCAAATGCAGGTAGTCTTCCCACCTTGCTGGTTTATCCATCACATACATTCTCAGCATGTCTTCTATTACTCTGTTCACTCTCTCTGTCTGTCCATCAGACTCGATATGATACGCTGTACTAAAGTTCATATTCGTTCCAAATCCTTTGAACAGTCCTTTCCAAAAATTCGAAGTGTTTTTCGGGTCCCTATCGGACACAATTGTCTTAGGAATTCCATGCAAGTGTGCAACTTCTTTTAAGAAGATATCAGCAACATCTGCTGCCCTGTGGGTGGTTTTCAGTGGAATAAAAAGGGCAGCTTTAGTAAGCTTTTCCACCACCACCATGATTGAATCATGTTGCTTTCTTGTTCTAGGTAGTCCGGTGATAAAATCCATTGTTACCACGTCCCATTTCCATTGAATAATATGTAAAGGCTGCAACAACCCTGCTGGGTACCTGTGCTCAGCCTTAACCTTTTAGCACTCCATACATCTGGCGATGTATTCAGCAATTTCTTTCTTCAAACCCAGGCAAAAATAATGGCCTTTGACTGCTGCCATAGTCTTCTGATATCCAAGATGTCTAGCATAAGCCACGTTATGCATCTCCTTTAGAATTGCTAGCTTCAATTATCGGACATTGGGTACATACACTTTGTTTTTATACAGAAGTAAACCATCAGTTCCCAAGGTGTAACTTTCCTTGGTTTATGGTCTCTCACGCTGTTGTATCTTTGCTACTAGACTTTTGTACTACAAGTCAGTACTTGCAGCTTCCAAAATTTTGTCTTTCATCTCAGTCTGGTACATGCTAATGGATGCAACATGTAATTCTTGTACTTTTCTACTGAGTGCATCGGCCACCTTATTTTCTTTCCCTTTGATATGCTTGATATCAAATTTATATTCACACATAAACTCCAACAATCTGATTTTCCTGGAATTTAAGGTCGGCTGATCAAATAAATACTTCAGACTGTTATGGTCTGTTCTCAACTCGAATCCCTTCCCCATGAGGTAATGTTTCCATTTCCACAAGGTGTGGACGATTGCTTCCAGCTCTAAATCATGAGTGGCATAATTCTTCTCATGCTCCTTCAACTTTCAGAACTCATAACAAATTACAAATCCCTCTTGTCTGAGAACTCCTCCTAGCCCCTCCTTACACACAACTGTGCACACTACATAATCCTTGTCTGGATCAGCAATCTTCAGGATCAGAGCACTAGTTAGTAGCTTCTTCAATTGTTGGAAGATGCTCTCACATTCTTTAGTCCACTAGAACTTCTTCTCCTTCCTTTGCAAGGAAGTGATAGAATGAGCTATCTTTGAGAATCCGGCTATAAACCTCCTATAGTAGCCTGCCAGACCCATAAAAGATATAACTTCTTCCACATTCCTTGGCGCTGGCCATTCTCGAATGGCCTCTACCCTTTCAGGATCCACAACGATCCCTTCTTCAGATATAATGTGTCCCAAGTAATGGATCTGCCTTTGGTAAAATGAGCACTTGCTCAGTTTTTCATACAGCTGGTGTTCTCTCAACACCTGCAACACCATTCTCAGGTGTTGTTCATGTTCTTCCTCTATCTTTGAATACACCAAGATATCATCCAGGAAGACTATGACAAACTTGTTCAAATAATCTCTGAACACTCCATTCATTAAGCACATGAAAACAACAAGCACGTTGGACAGTCCAAATAGCACCACCGTGAACTCATAATGACTGTACCTTGTTCTAAAGGCGGTCTTGATGATGTCCTCATCCTTTATTCTCACTTGGTGATATCCTGATCGGAGATCTATTTTCAAAAATATTTTCGCATCCTTCAACTGATCAAAAAGATCATCAATCCTTGGCAGAGGATACTTGTTCTTGATAGTGACCTTATTCAATTGCCGAAAATCAATGCACAGCCTAAACGTCCCATATTTATTCTTCATGAATAGGATCGGGGATCTCCACAGTGACACACTGGGGTGAATGTAACCTTTCTTTAGTATCTCTTCGAGCTGCAATTGCAACTCTTTTAGCTCTAGTGTACTCATTCTATAAGGAGCCTTTGAAACTGGAGCTGCTCCAGGCATCAAATTTATAGAAAAATCAATGTCCCTCCTCGGAGGTAGTCCAGGTACCTCCTGAAATACATCCTTGAACTCCTTGAGTACTTCATGATCTTCCAGATTCGATACTAAATCCCGAGATGCTTCTTCCACCCGAGCTGCATATAATTGACAGCCTTTCTGGTAACATTTCTTCAGTTGCATGGCTAAGATTTCCCTCACAGCCACGGCTCTGGGAATTCCTTGGACTATTACCTATTTTTCCTATTCGTTCAGGCATGTGAATCTCTTGTTACGACAATCCAGAAGGGCATGGTGCTGGTCTAACCAGTCCATCCCAATTAAGCAATCGTATGAGCCTAAAGGTAGAATGTTCAATTCAGCCTTAGTGCTCATTCCTTTCATGTCCATTGAACAAGACTTAACCAATTCAGTGACCTTCCTCTTGGTCCCTATGGCCAACTGCACTAACCAAGACTTCTCATGTTTTCTTCTCGTTAGATGCAAACTTTCCACCACTTTAGGATCTACATAACTATGGCTAGCCCCTGAATGAATTAAAATAACAAGTGGTCGGTTGTTGATCGTACCTTCCACTTCAATCATGTGTGATTGAAATTCTTCTTGCTTATTGTCCAGGTCTGCGTATATCCTCAAAATTCTACTACCCATATCCTCCACTATTTCAGCTTGTTGAATAGTATGGACAGTTCTTTCTTCGTCTTTTCTGTGGGGGCAGTCTCTGTACCTATGATTCCCTTTATATCCCCAACACTCCATAGGTGGAGGCCTTGGCATCTACTCACTCCCTTCAACTTTCCTGGGGTCTCTAAAGGATGACTGTCCCCCAAGGCCAGTCTTGAAAAAGGGAGGCCTGTTTCCCTTCTGCCTCTGTTCTTTCTTAAACCTCTTCTGGTCATTCCAAGCCTTCCGAAAGGTAGGATTTTCTCTTTGTTGTTCGTATAATCATTTCTCCCTTCTTATTGTTTCTTCCATAGTCTTAGGATCATCATATTGAATCTTGTCACCAATGGAAGGTGGCAGTCCACTCAGATACATCTGAATCTTGACAGCCTCGTCTTTGATGAATGGAACATACTTCAGTAGTTCCAGAAAACTTTGTTCATACTCATCAATGGTCATACTTCCCAACTTGAGTTTGAAGAACTCCTTCATCTTTCTGTCATAGTATCTTTTAGTTAGGTATTTCTTCTCGAAATACCTCTTAAATTCCTTCCAAGCGACCTCTTTCTCTTTGATGTGTTGCACCTGCACAAACTGATCCCACCACATGGATGCTTTTCCTTTCAGTTGGTACATTGTAATTCTTCCTTCTGCATGGGAAAAATAATTCTACAATTGGAAGTGTTTCTTCATGCCAAGCAACCATGTCTCAGCATCTTCCTCCTTCTTATGTTCTCCATCGAATGTTGGAGGCTTAATTTTGTTCATCTCCCCTTTCAATTCCTCCTTTCCATATTTTTGATGTTTTCTGGTAGGGGATGGGCTTGAACTACTATGTGTCTCCTTGTTAGAATGTCTTTGGGAGTGACTAAGATGTCAACTACCACTCCTCGACCTAATTTTTCTCCCATGGGTTCTATGGATCTCCTTCGTGCTTGAGTCTCTTCCCTTCTCGAGTTTCTTCTCTATTCTTTCCAGGCTCTTCAAAAATTTTAAGTTTAATTCACCCTGTCGATCCCTGACTTTCATGAGATTTCGACTATCAGCTCGGCAATCCTTGGCCTCTCTTTGCAATCCTTCAATGATTTTCATTATGTGTCCTTCATTATCCTTCTCTTTTCCATGCCCATTGGAGTTTGATCCTTTGAATCCCAGGTTAACATCCTTTCCTTCCTGTTCATCTTCTATTTCAGGGGTAATCTGCACCTTTCCCCACTACATACTCAGCTTTGGTTAACTGGAGTCCTGACCTTCGTTGAACTCTGAAAATGCATTGTGCAATTAAATTCGAAGTTTTTTAGGGCATCAAAACTTCACGAACAATCCACAACATTTATGACTAATACAAACAAGAACAAAAGACATTTCGATTCCAATGGGTTTTCTGAGCTCTAGTTCGGCTCTGGACTTTTGGGTTTTTTTTTTCTTTTTTCGAAACTTCAGTTTTTTGGACTTTAGGGACTTTCGGGTTTTTGGTACCTGGGACTTCATTACACAGTTACTCCCAACCTCTTGTCACTCCTATTCGCGAAATCTGATACACGATTTCTTATACAGGATCCAACGATCCTCGACGAGCTAGATCTAATGGTCCAGATCCTTTCGGGGTTTTGGGCTTCCAAATGCCGATGCAATCTAACTCCCGTTAGCCCTCCAGGCTAGAATCGTGGTTCACATGACCTCCCCTTATATGACCAAATTCATACCTCCTAACGGGGTTTCAGACTTTCCAACGTCGAAACACATATGTCCTCAGGATTCGCGATTCCCCGAACCCCGATTTCCCGATGGATGACTCTCCTTCCAAAAATTTCCCGAATGCCTCAATCTTGGCCATGCATCCCAAAGAGTGGACGGTCCTCACCGCTTCTCGCTATTTCGCGATTTCAAATACTTCGGGTGCCTTGTCTTCAGGATTCGCGAAATGCTGAACCCGGATATGTCGATGGGCTCCCAATCTCACCCAAGTGTCCCAACTGATGGAAGGCTCAGAACCAATCTTGGGATTTCGCAACTTGTGATTCCCTGATGAAAAGGTTCTATGTCAACTCAAAACCCCAGTAGCCAATATACCGATGGGTCACTCGATCTCCGCCACGTGTCCCCACAAACAGACGGCTCGGATTGTTCCCGGGACTTTTACCATGAAAATTCCCGACCTCTTGTCATCGTGACTCCCGATTTCATGAATTTCGATATCCCAATATTTCGACATGCGAAATGCCGATGGGCTCTTTATTATCGCCACCTGTCCCTTTGAGATGGACGATCCTGACTAATTCAAGAGTTTTCATATTGCGATTTCCACATTTTTCAGATCTGACGATCACAAGGGTTCGCCTTCCCTCCCTGTAATGTCCCCCACCTCTTAGAGAGGTAATGAGGAGACTCAATGGCCTGAGCACCCCCACTAGGTCATAGTCTCACACTGAAGGGGGGGAAAAGTGAAGAAGTTAAAAGTTATATTTTTAAGTTGACTTAAGAAAGGAAAAGGAAAGGAGTAAAAGATAACACAACAGAAGAATAGAAGATTAACCCAGGGAGTTAACCTAACTCAATAGAGAATTAGAAGGAAAAGTATAAGTAAGAGGCTGGGGTGCACCTATTACTCATTCTGGTTTTGGATTAACATTTTCTATTGCTCTTGAGAATTCAATTTGGGGGTTTTACTGTACAAACCCTTGTGAGCAACTCAGTGGTGAAATATCCACTCACCTTATTCCACAGCTTGGTCTCGGGGATGAAATACTCCACACCATTCTAGTCTCAGGGCCAGTTTATCGAGGGAGGCTCGATCCAGATTAACCTGAGGGCCTAGGTCCATTTCGACAGTTGGGTTTTGTTTGCAGGGGTAGGACCATCAGTTTGAGGGATTTTTTGGAGGGTTATCATCATTCTATATTTCTCTGCAGATTGGGACATCGTGGAGCCATAGGGGACGTCCTGTGATTCAGTAAAACTCAGATCTAGGGAGATCTGCTTGAGATCTGAGCCCAAAAATTCTCCCATAGGGTTATCATAGCCCGATATATATTCTTGGAGAATTTCAGAGCATTTGGAGGCCTCTTTCATCAGGGCCGAAGCAACTAGGGTTTCAGTCATCTAGTGGGGCACACCATTCAGTGAAGAATTCATATCTACGGGGTTTGAGAGTGGATTTGGGAATTTGGACATCTGGGTTTTCCTTACAGTTGGCCGATATATCATTTGGCATATTTCTCGGGATGATTGGAAACTTTTGGTAGTAGGGCAGAATTATTCAGGGCTTCATCATTCTAGCAGGACGGGGCACTTTCCAGCTTGGAGGTTGAGCATACTGTGGCTCAGATCTGCTTGATTTAGTCTTCATTGTATATCCAACCTTTGGAGGCTTATTTTGTATTGTCGGGAGCATTTTGTAGTAGCTCATATCTAGTGCTTGTATGACCATCTGAGGTTTATGCCAGATCGACCATCTATTGTATTGATCTTACATTGCTCATAATAAAAAGGTCAGATCTTTGCTTGTGCTTCTACATCTTGAATATATTGTGATTTTCATGTGTTGATGAATCTTGTATGCACTTAATAACTCAATAAATTAGTAGTAGTTAGTGATTCCAAGAAAGAATTTGGCTTGGGATCATTACAGTGGTATCAGAGCCTTGATCCTCCAAACCTCTGGAGAGATTAGTGCATGTAGAAGTACAGGGGAATTGGTATGGGTCGAAGGAAGATAAACAACTGTGAAATAGAGGTAGAAATAGAAGGGTCAGGAGATGACCATGAGCCTCATGGATTGGCTCCCTTAGTAACTAAATTTGATAAGTTCCAACAAAACATGAACCGCACAGAAAGCACATTGGTCTGACAGTTGGATGAGTATTAGGAAACCAATAGAAGGGGATGGCCGAAATATCTGAAACCTTGAAGAAAGTTGATGAGAATCTATAGAAGATGAACGAGAACCAAACTAGGATAACCAACCTTCTTATGCAAGTAACCCATCAAGGAAAAGATCCTGATACGTATGGGAATAAGGAGGCTGGAGGGTCCGGTGGAACCCATGAGGAAGACATATATAACCCGGAGAAAGCACCAGGATCTGAAGGAAGTCTTGGAGGTGGCACATTCCATGGGCAGATGGGTAGCAGGACCAATCATAGGCCATACGTGCCAGTGTTCACAGACGAACCGCTAGGCCAACACTGAGGTAGAAGAGCTAACTCCAGACTATACATGCCCAGATTTACAGATGAGCAAGAGCAGCATAAACAAGTTGAATATTTTGTGGCACAATTAGCCAGGAGTACCAGGGAATACTACAGCTTGGATATGAAAGTTCAAAGATAGATGTCCCTAGACCAATATTGTCAACTCAAGTTCAGAAACCAGCCTAGGATGAACCACGGGGGAAGCTTTGGGTTTGAGCCAAGGGCAGGGAAGATATAGATTCCATACTTTGATGGTACGGCTAAGATGACAACACAAGCATGGGTGAAAAAGTTGGATACTTACCTGCAGCTTAACCCCATGAGAGATATGGAGGCCATCAAGTTTTCCACTATGTACTTGGATGGAAAGGCCCATGACTGGTGGTACCATGGGCTCACCACACTCAGCCACAACCAGATTGTATCGTATACAGAATTCACTCAGAGGCTCATTGATAGATTTGATCTAGGATATCCTGAGTTACACTTCCGAGAGCTCACCCAACTCAAGCAAACAGGTACGAATGAGACATACATTGATGATTTCCATAGGTTGGAAGTGATGGTGCAAGATATGTCCCCAACCAGGCTCATGATTCTCTTTACAGAAGGATTGATGGAACCCTTGAAGGGTTGGGTTAAGGCCTTCAAGCCTACTAGCCTACAGGAAGCCATTTGGAAGATGAGGGATTTGGGTCCAGCTGCTAAACCAAAATTCATACCCAGACCACCTCTTAACAGTGGTGGAAGAGATCAAAGGCCTCCAATAAACCAGGGAGGACGTGACCGTAAGGGTTATGACAAGGGTCGTGGAAGAATAGATGACAACACTAGGAGGGAACTGAGAAGGAAGAAACTCTGCTTCACATGCAAGGATCCATGGAATCCCTCACACAAGTGCATGGGACGAGGATAGGTACATTACATTGTGGTCACTTCAAATGATGAAGAAGAGGATGAGTATGGTCAGATACAAAACATGGAGGCCGAAATGTTAGAGGCAACAGAAGAGGAGGTTCCAAAACTAGACTGTACGGCTGGAGAAAAGGCTATGTTGGAATCTATCAGCGGGGTACCCAAGTTCAACACCTTTAGGATGAGAGGGGTCTTACAAGGACAGAGAGTGTCGGTTTTGATTGATGGAGGAGCTTCCCACAATTTCATTGATGCAGCATTACTGAAGAGGAGGCACATATCTACAGTAGAGTTTGAAGGATTCAAAGTGGAGGTAGCAGGTGGTAGTACTATGCCTTATAACAGATACATACCAGGTATGAAACTCACCTTGGGAAGGAATGAGTTAGTTCAGGATGTGTATGTGATGGATCTTCCCAATACCAACATCATCCTAGGGGTGAAGTGGCTCAACACTTTAGGACCCATCACCACAAATTACAAGACCATGGAAATGTCCTTTGTGGAGGAAGGAGGACGAAAGGTTGTGCTCAGAGGCATGACAGGTAACTCTGCTAGAGTGGTCATGGCCAAGAGCATGGAAGCCATCTTCAGAAGGGAAGAAATTGTATACGCAGTGGAATGTAAGGGCTTAACACGGGTGGATGAGAAGGGAAAGGTGCATTACACACCAGAGATCAAAAAAATCCTTGATAAGCACCAGAAAGTGTTTGGGTCGATTCCTCCAGGTGTGCCACCAGACAGGGGGTTTGAGCACATCATTGAGCTAGAAG
>ML848403.1:0-24003 GCA_009831015.1 Picea engelmannii | reverse complement strand
AAATCATTATCGAAATCCAAGTCTCTAGAAGGTGAGATCTATCATGGGAAGGCGTGATTTCCTCATAATTATGTAAAAATGCAGGCATGCAATTTACTATTATGAGAAATTAGTTAGAAATATTAGGGATACATTGAGCATAGCTCGGATATGAGATGATATGATCATTGGAGGGTGTTGGCCCTTGACCAATTTTTGAGGAACACTTGGTCATATTTGACCGTTTTTGGACTTCGACAGGCTGTCAAAGATGGAGCGCCAGGCAAAGCAGAGATCACGGGATCTCGGTCCACTTTTGGGCCCCTTTTATAGTTTTGGGTTAATGTAATGGGAAAGGGATGTCGGTCCGTGGGTTTACCCACGCTTAGGCCCACTTTTGTAATGTATAAATAGAAGGATAGGCAATGTAAGAAGGAGTAGATGCGATTGATTAGTGCAATTGGTAGTGCATCTATGTGATGTTGAATAAGTTCTCTGTGCGAACTGTGTAAGGCTTGCAAGGCTAAGTGCATTTTACTGTGAGGTTGTTGTAGAAAGCTAAGTGTTGTAACGCAAGGAAGAAGGATCTAGCGAGCTGCGCAGATCTTCTGTCCTATGCGAATAAGGGTTTTGGAGGCTTTGTGCTTGTAACAGATTGAAGATGATAATAAAGAAGAATATCTTGTGGACGTAGCCCTAGGGTGGGGGTGAACCACATAAATCTATGTGTTATGCTATGTGCTTTGATTCAATGTGTTTATCTTTGCTTATGCTATGTGCTTTGATATATCCACTTATGCTCTGTGCTTCTTAGATATATATGATTGTTATATATGATGTGTATGAGGATGCTTAGTGCTGATCTATTGGATCTGATCTGGATTACCATGGTTAAGTGTTGAAATACTGTAGATCTGAGTGTACACCGTGATGCTTTGTGTTGTCTGCGAAGTATAATAAGGGTTGAATAGTGATGAATGATCGATGCTAAGTGCTTTGTAAATGATATAATCACAGATCTGTGTCCCAGCTAAGGTTGCAGACACCTGACTCTTGCAACCACCCCTGCCTCTACCTCGGGTGAGACTTCCTCTGCTTCACAGGTGTTTCCAAAACGAACAGTAGTTAGGGCTTTGTTGGTGTGCTCTTGAGCGTTGAACCCTGGGTTTTCCCCTATGCCAACAAATGGTTCCATTGTCGAGACCTGAAACTGTGAATGCTGGGAACTGAGGAAGAAGAAACTTTGTGCAAAAGAAATCCTTGTGCATAGATCTGTTTCCCTAGTGCACAGATTTTTACTAGACCTGTGAAGCTTTGTGCTAGGAATAAGGTCATATCTGAAGAAAGGAAGATCATATCTGAAGAAAAGAAGCGAGATCTGAATGCTCTATGCTGTAAGAAAATTAAAAGTGGACATTTTTTAAAGAAAGAGGTCAGATCTACAGAAAAGAGGTAAGATCTATAAGCTCTGTGCTCTAATAAATGTAAGAATAGTTAAAAGTTCTTAGATCTGGAAGCTTTGTGCCCTGTAGAAGTAAGATAAGTGAATTTATTTTTTTCTAGAGAATGGATCTAGTTATGTTTGATAGATTCTATCCTAGATTAAAACCTAGGGCATTAATAGATCTGATAAGTATACTGATAGATATGTTATACCTATGCATAGAAAGAATGTCTGGACTAAGAAATGGATGTAGGATCCTAGAAATAATTTTTTGCAGGTTAGCTATCACGATTCTAGTGTGTAGTACAAAAGAAGTTGGGCATCATTTAAAAGAAAGCAAGGATTAATCCTCTATTACAATTGTAGAAAACCAGGTCATTAGCTAATGAATGCCCTGGTAGAAGACCTAATTGTCTCTGTTGCAAAGCTATGGACCATGAGGTATTGGATTTCCCTAGAATGATCGCTAATCTTGAAAGGATAAATCTGAATCAAGAAGACCATAAGGAAGATCCATAAAAGGAAGAAACCCAACAAGAATCAGAGAAAGTATTAATACATATGAAAGAAACCCTGAAGGAACATAATAATGTTCGATTACCAGAGATCTTCAAAGAAAAGGAGCAAGTCGAAGCAAGAATAGGGGACTTAGACATTGATTGTATTCTTGATGAAGAAACACAAGTGAACATTGTGCCAGAAAGAACTTGGTAAGCTATAGGGAAGCCTGGCATGATTCCTTCATTGGGAGGAATAGGACTATTCAGAGGAAAACTGATATTGTTATGTGGAAAACTCGCTCATATACCTATGATAGTCAATGGAACTTCGACGGAAGAATATTTTGATATTATCAAATTCATTGAGGACAGTGCCCCATCTACTATGCTACTCGGAAAACCTTGGATTGAAATAGATCAAGCTAGAAAGAAGGAAGAAGAAGAGGTTTTAGAACAACAGAGACAAGAGTTAAAAGATTTCATGACTAAAAGGATCACACAGTTGATAGAAGAACATGAGAACTGCTCAAAGACATTAGACACTAGAAGCCCAGATGTTGAGGCCGAAGCTACACAAAAGGCTGAAATTTATACCATAGATAAAGAGGAAGTGATATACCTAAACCCTAGGAGAGAATCTCACCAGCACGAAGTGACTATGTCCAAGGAAAATAAGAATCAAAATGGGAAGAGAATCATAGAGATGAAGCTCACTAGAAAGAAGGCTAGAAAGCTAAGTAAGAAGAAGGATAAGATTGAAAAATTACAGAAGATCCCAGAGGGTACCTCACAGCAAGTCACTTTGTAGAATTGGAGCTTCGTTGGGATATCAAAACAATGACATATGCCACTTCGTCGAGGCGAAGTAATATACTCATTGGAAGCCAATATAATTGTTCAACTGCCACTTCGAACGAGTTAGAAATCATTTATGGCTCGCCACTAGACCGTTAGACCATGCCATAATGGACATAACATAAGTTAATTCGGCCTCATACCCATTGCAAGCAAACCGTTGCTAAGTTTCCCTACTTAGTTCGTCATGCCACACACAGAGAATACTTTTTGCTATGTGATAATTTCAGCCCAAAGCCTGAGATTACTTCACCCTGTGATCATTGCCTTGTTCTCATACCATTCACTGTAGTCTCTGAATTCATTTTACACCCGAACTAGTTGACCCGAGCTTGTATGTCGAATGAGCTCAGTGTTGTTGAGAAAGTAGTTGAAGAAATTTTGATTGACTTAATGACTGAGAGAGTCATGTCGGAGCGAGGATTATCTACAGGAGTCCAAGCATCGTCAATGAGAGGACTCCAGGCCTCCCCTTCCATTGCTCGCGCCGATCCATCCTGACCTACCGATGAGAAATGAACCAAGCACATGGATGACATCGCAAATGCCAAGCTTATCCCATGCATTCTACCTACTTACTTACCATCTCTAAGCGGTGCCATCAAGTGTGAAAGTGTACCACGAGACTTTGAGTACACTTTGATCACCACGTACCTTCCGAAAGGGGTGTGCACAGTTCGTGCTGACCAGGATAAGCTCGCAACACTGAAATTTAGTGATTTTAACCTTGGAGATCATAAAGTTTACAACATGTTAGCCCCGCATAAGTACTTAACTAGGACCAAAGGAAATAATTCTAAGATTTTCCCATATTCATGGACCCAGAACCTCACGCAGTCCATACTGCTTAATGTAATGAAGATCCTGCACTTCGACAAACACCAGGAAGTCAATGCATGCGTCAAGTTGTTGTTGTTCTCCTACCACGGAGGATACTTATGGTTGGACTACCGCATCACTATGGATCTGACCTTGATCAATTAGATCACAGGACTTAGTATGCAAGGCCCTGACCCACAGGAGTTTTACCCTAGAAAGACCTTAGACCGAGCACTAGCGCAAAGGATAAAAGAAGCTTATGGCGATGTCTAAAAAGGAACGTGAGGCTACAAGGTAGCCTCTATCTAGAGTGGCGCAGTGTGCCTTGCCTATCAGTTGATCACAAGCAAGCTAGTTCACAAGAACAGACCAACACAAGTGACTGGATTCGTAGTTGACGTCGCAGGGAAGTGCGCTGAGGGACTACAAATGAACTAGGCGCAATACCTTGTAAACCAGCTAGAGCTTGATTGCAGAGAAGCGCAAGACCAAGGATATGAGTTCCACTTTAGTTGGTTGCTCATACTAATCGCTTTCATCGCCTGGGATCTACCAGAAGGTGCCACTTTTTTGGAGATCAAACCCTTCGAACAACTAGCCACGAATTTTTGTACGTTGTGGTACTCCAACGACATGAACAAGCAGTGGCAGTCCAATGCCATCTTCCATGCCTATTACAACCAATTGAAGAATGCAATCCAGTCTACACCGCGCCTCACCCCAAATACACTTCATAGGTTTAGACCTTTGATAAAATTCAGCGTAGACTACCACTTCACCTATATCACATTACGCGCTGATGAGCACAAACAACAACTCCAATCGTACTACAAGTTGACAGAAGAAGACTTGGAGAAGATTACCAAGGAATGGTCGGTGGACCTCCTTATTGCAGCAGACCCTGCATAAATGTCCGATGTGGATAGCCCTGAAGCTATGTCAGATATACCTGGACCAAGCAAGACTAAGAAGGATGATGAATCTCAATATGTCCATAACACATCCACGAAGACTACTTCAATATCACCTGCGCAGGGAGGTGATGGTGAAGAACTAGGTGACACAGAAGTTGAGAAAAACAAAGGCGAGGTTACTCCACCTAGAGAGGAGGAGGACCCCTCTAAGAAAAGGAAGATTACCCCACCAAATCCCTCATCCCAAAAGAAAACTAAGGCCACCTGAACTATGTTTAAGACTACCCTCACACCATACGACTTCGACTTCTTAATCGTTGCACTGAATGATGCTTCACTAGAGATTGTAGAAAAGCAAGGAGCGAAGCAGGAGGAGGTATTCAACCAAATCAAGGGTGAACTTCAAGAAGTGCAGCAGGAACTCCAGTCCAGCTGAGCATTTTCTACTACGCCCTTGACAATTGGAATAGCAGGAACATGTGATGAGCCCATCCAATTACACCAGATCATCGATAAAGTTGAAGCCCACCTTTGACGAGCTCAAGAAGACACAGCGCAAGCCACCCAGGCTTTGACACAAGTACAAATCACACTTGTATAACAACAGAGTAAGGAATAAAGGGAAAATATTTCCCATCAAGCGAAGTGGGATGAGGAGAAAGCACAGTTACATCAGAGCAAGGACCAATTGCTAGCAGAGCAACTTGAAGTACAAGAAAGGGTTCACAGAGCACTTCACTCTGTGACGGTCATGGAAGTGAAGATTGAAGAACATGTCCCACAATAGGTGGCACAACTTGAAGAATTAATTGAACAACTTCAGCAGCGCATCACAGATATGGAACTTTGTACCATTCCTGAGACTCCTCAAGAAATAATAGATCTAAGGGAGACAACTACCCGCAACGCAGTTGGCCGATTAAAAACCTTTGCCTTGGAATGCAAACAGCTGAGTGCTAGAAGCGTCCAGAATTATGAGAACCTCACGGATAATCCAGAGTTGCAGGCTTTGGAGGCACAACTCCAAGAAGCAAAGCAGCATGCAGATACGCTATAGGCGCAGCTAAAGGCCTTGACCCTAGTCGAAAGAATGAAGAAAATTCCAGAACAACGCACTGCCCAACAACAGGTACACATGATGCAAAGTAAAGTGATGGAAGTCTCCCAACAACTTCAACCAATCCAAGAAAAGGCATGCCAACTGTTCACTGAAGTTGAAATCCAGGGAGTCGATCTTAAACAGGTTGTCATCACCGCGGAACAACGCCTGGAAGGGCCAGTAAACGACGCAGTGATCCAGGAGTTCACTGAGCAAGAGGTTGTCGCACTGCAACAGGTCGAAGCAGCTCGAGCCAAGCTCGAGGAATTCGAGGCATAATTGATCATACCAGAGTGACTCGGGACGAGTCACAGGTGAGTGTTTGGGGCCTGTTGGCCCTTGACCAAGTTTTGAGGAACAGTTGGTCATATTTGACCGTTTTTGGACTTCGACAGCCTGTCAAAGATGGAGCTCCAGGCGAAGCAGATATCATGGGATCTCGATCCACTTTTGGGCCCCTTTTACGGTTTTGGGTTAATGTAATGGGAAAGGGATGTCGGCCCATGGGTTTACCCATGCTTAGGCCCACTTTTATAATGTATAAATAGAAGGATAGGCAATGTAAGAAGTAGTAGATGTGATTTCTTAGTGCAATTGGTAGTGCATCTATGTGATGTTGAATAATTTCTCTGTGCGAACTGTGTAAGTCTTGCAAGGCTAAGTGCAAGTTATTGTGAGGTTTCTATAGAAATATGAGTGTTGTAATGTAAGGAAGAAGGATCTAGCGAGCTGCGCAAGTCTTTTGTCCTATGCGAAGAAGAGTTTTGGAGGCTTTGTGCTTGTAACATATTGAAGACGATAATAAAGAAGAAGATCGTGTGGATGTATCCCCAAGGTGGGGGTGAACCACGTAAATCTGTGTGTTATGCTCTATGCTTTGACTCAATGTGTTTATCTTTTCTTATGCTATGTGATTTGATATATCCACTTATGCTCTGTGCTTCTTATATATATATATATATATATATATATATATATATATATATATATATATATATATATATATATATATGATTGTTAGATCTGATGTGTATGAGGATGCTTAGTGTTGATCTACTGGATCTGATCTGGGTTACCATGGTTAAGTGCTAAAATATTGTAGATCTGAGTGTACACCGCGATGCTTTGTGTTGTCTGTGAAGTATAATAAGTGATGAATAGTGATGAATGATCAATGCTAAGTGCTATGTAAATGATATAATCGCAGATCTGTGTCCCAGCTAAGGTTGCAGACACCTGAGTCTTGCAACCACCCATGCCTTTACCTCGGGTGAGACTTCATCTACTTCGTAGGTGTTTCCAAAAGGGTCTGTAGTTAGGGCTTTGTTGGTGCGCTCTTGAGCATTGAACCTTGGGTCTGCCCCTGTGCCAACAGAGGGTATAGGGTTGGAGGAGTAAATCTCGGTTGTTTGTTAAACTAGACCAGACCATAGTTACACAAGGGAATTTATTTGAGAAGATCAGTTGTCCCAGTGGTCAGTTCACTGAGCCAAGATAATGATGTTGGCTAAACGTTCTACCTTTTGGGTTTTTTGGCAGGAATTGGTCGGAATCCGGTGATGTAAATTTGGACAAAATCTCTATTTTCTGTTGTTCAAATTTCTTTTATGAATGCATAAATGGATTCAGTGTGCTGAAAAACCCCTGGGGCACTAGGATTATAAAAACTTAGCCACTCAAATCTGCAGATTCAACCATTCATCATCGAATTTTGGGCAAAATCAAACGGAAAAATTGGCCAGAAAACCCCCAAAAAGTATAACGTTTAGACTACTGCCAAGATAATAATTCAAAGGAGCATTGTATAAGTTATGGGGATCAGTGGCCTAATTGTGTGGTTGGACCAGTGGTACCGGTTGACTAGTTAAAAACAAAATTAATCGAGGTCTATTTTAAGTCGGTTAAGAGAAGAGGATTAAGAAATAGGTTAAGGGGGGTTTTAAACTACCCAGTATGATAAATATATGTAGTATATTTGTGTAGTGGGGGGACCAATCCCTATCAACTTGCAAGAAAAAAAACATTAAATATTCCTTAAATAAATCACTAAAAACTATCAAAATAAAAAAGAAGTAAAAAAATCTTGTTAAAAAAAAAAGCAAAAAATACATAAACAAAAATAAAGATAAGCTCCTAAAGGTTTCTAAATTTGAACCAAACAAGTTTTGGAGAAGCATATTACCTCAAATGTCTAAATACAAATGTTATATTCCTATGGGCAAATGGAACTTATACCTTAAAAAGATATATGAGGCCCCTATTGCTTTAGATAATAACCAAACCTTCTTACAATGGAATACATTTTCATTATAGAATACATTGAGTCTCAAATTAAGCATCTCATAAAAGGGAAAGCTAAAGAAATTGAAGGTTATTGAGTTGAAATTGTAAAGATCAAAGGGTATATTGTTATTCCTCAAATTCAAAACATTTTTAATCTTGCACCCAAGGAAGTCTTTCCTAATATTTGGATGGAAACCCTTGTTGTTCCTATTTTTAAAAGTGGTGACAAAAACAATCCTTCAAATCATAGGACTATTATGATAAGCCCTCTTCTAGATAAGTTTTATGGCTTAATATTAGAGAAGAAGATTATCTCTTGACTTGAATTCCATGATAAGAGAGCTAAGGGGAAATATGGTTTCTGAAGTATCATTTGACTTTAGACTACCTGATTACTCTTCATATTATACCAAATATTGTTGGAACAAGAAGGTTGGTCTCCTTTGTTGTTTTGGTGAATTTTAAAATATTTTGACATGGTTCCTTGAAATAACCTCTACAAGACGCTAGAATATATTAGGGTTTATTTTGGGTTGATGGCTGCAATTATAAGGCTTTGTGATATGATCATTTTCAATTTTAGAAATGGTGATATTTGGTCTAAAGAATTTGATTTAGGTGCATCCTTGGGTTTAGGAAATCCAACGTAAACCAAAAACAATTTTTTCTAAAGTTAATTGTATTTTTTGTTTTTAGTACAAAACACCAAAGATCTATTACTAATTGATCTCATAAACCTTATATGATCATATGAAGAAGGATCAAGGCATCAAATTCTTTTGGAAAATCATTAAAAAGTGGTTAAGTATAAAAATGCAAATAGATGGAATTAAGTGGAGTCACGTGTGTGGAGCAACACACCCTTTGCAATCCTTTATAAAATATAAAGGGTTGAGTAGAGAACATTACAAAGATAGTAATGCATAGTGATGCAAGTGGAGTGAAATATAGGGAGAAGGGGGGTCAAACCTCCACACTTTCTGACACTGTTGGGATTTTAGTGAAGTCTCCTTGTATGGTTGTAGATGGAGAAACACTTGGTCCCCTTCGTCAAATTGATGTTCAGAACGACCATGATCTGCTTGTTTCTTCATGCAGTTCTAATCCATGATCAAATTTTCTTTGAGATTACAGAGAATGGTCTTGTGGGCTGTAAGATTGCAGTCAACCTTCAAAACCTTGGAGACACTTGACATGTATGGGATAACTGATGGTGGATTATGTCCATAGATTTCTTCAATGGGAGTCATGCAAGTTGCAGTATGGTAAGAGGTGTTGTACCACCATTCAACTAAGGGTAACCATTGAACTCACTGATGTTATCTGTTAGATGAAAAACACCTCAAATATGTTTCCAAACACTTGTTGACCGCTTCCATTTGGCCATCAGTATGGGGATGATCAACTATGATGAGATGCAATTGGGTTCCTTGGAGATGGAATAATTCTTGCCAGAAAGTGTTGGTAAGAGTTGGATCACTGCCAGAAACAATAGAATGAGGCATTCCATGGAGTTTGAATATATTATCCATAAAAATGTGAGCCACTGTGGATGTTGTTAATGGGTGTTGAAGAGCACAAAAATTATTATATTTGAAAAGGAGATCCACGAACACCGTGATGACTGAATTATTTTTTGATTTGGGTAAGCCAATAATGAAATCCATAGAAATATCCATCCAAATAGTAGGTGGAATCTGAAGTGGTTGGAGTGTGCGAGGAGTTTTGACAATCTCTCCCTTGTTGCATTGACATGTATCACATTCAACCAAAAATGTGTTGATGTCTTGTTTCATACCGTAAGATATATAAAACGTGAAAAATAGGCAATCTTTAAAATTCCTCAAGGTCTCACTTTAACTCCAATATCTCCATTTAAAGCTTTGCATGGTCTCAAATTTCAACCTCCATTTCCATATGATTGATACAAAAATATGGAAAAGTGTGTCGATGTGTGTAGGAGAAAAACAAAAGAAAATAGATTGAGATCAATTAGTATGTAATATATGAGTTATTCAATATGTTTGTCATATCACTTATTAATAATATGTTGTAATATATATATATATATATATTCAATATATTCACAATTCCATTTCATTATTATTCAACATTTTCATGAGTAAGCATTGTTACTTTGTTATTATTTGGATTAATAATGATGTAAATTTCAAAGTATCAAGTTCATCTTAAACATATACATATAGATAAAGATTATCATCTAAAAAATTTGTGTTCTTACCCGTGACTATAACCATCGTAGATCCATTTAACTTTGGATTTATCATGCGTTGAGAGGGATCAAATCCATCGAGGTGCAAATCTTTCCTCAAATTTTTCACTCTAAAAGGAGGTTTTCACCTCGAGGGATGTGATCCCTCTCACTGCATGATAGATCCAAAGTTAAATGGATCTATGTTGGTATAATAAAAAAATAAATTTTATTTATTTTTAAATATCTTTAATTTCCACACATTACTTAAATATAAATATATTTTAAATTAAACTTGAATCAAAGTAACAATTGACTCACTTGATTTATGAAAACGGGCCCAGGTACTCAGCCAGTTGAAGAATCCAAAACTGCAGAGCTGCAATGTATCACCACAGAGTTCAAAGAGATCATAGAGTTCAAATACATATTTGCATCACCGTAGAGTTCAAAGATCGCAAAGTTCACAAAACTACAAAGTTCGAAAAACCGTAGAGTTCAAAGACCGCAGAGTTCAAAACTGTGAAGTTATTCCATGCAAAACTGTAGAGTTATTCACATCATTGAGAGTTTAAAAATGAAGAGTTATTCCATTCAAAACTGTAGATTTATCTATGTTGGAATACTGAGAAGGGGGGTGAATCGGTATTATGCAATCTTTTACCACTTTTTATAAGAACATGTAATCATTAAATTTATCAACAATATATCATCAATATATCATGAGCAATATCAATCAACAATGCATAAAAAATAACCACATATACACAATACACTAGAATTCACGTGGAAACCCAAATGGGAGAAAACCATGGAATGCTTTCTTATATGTCAAATATTACATTCATAGGAAGCACCAACTTCCAGATTCTCCAACACCAACTGCAAGGAGGCTCCAAACCCTTGTTTACAGGCTCAAACCTGAAGGAAGCTACAACTCCCTAAATTCTCCAGCTACAACTAGAAGGAGGCTCCAACCCCCTAGTTTACAGGATCCAAATTGAAGGAAGATCCAACTCCTCGAGTTATCTTGAACCAACCAGAAGGAGGCTACGACCCCCTTTCCTTGCCCCGTCCTGCCATCCTAAAATATAAGTGTAGACTCAAACTGTCACTACCATTGATAAACCTATAATTGCCACTATCACCGATACATCAACCTGTCATTGTAACTGATATACCATCATCATCTTCTATGTATGTACCAAATATATGTACCATAACATGTATCAACCATGTACCATAACATGTGCCTCAACCATATACCATATCACTCATGATATGTCTTAATCATGCCATACACCATGTACCAAAGATATATTCCAATGCATTCAAGATATGCCTCAAGAATATACCATACAGTAAACCATATACCAAGTATCCAAGATGTGCCAATGTCTCACCAATATTACCCAAGCATGTACCATAACAACCAAAATCCTAGACCAAGTATATGCCTCACACATGTGCTAATCATCACAAATATGTTCCTCTAACAATGAAACATCACATCCACAAAATAAGTACGAAGGATATGTCTCAAGCATGTATCAATATCACCAATACATGAACCTCAACCATATGAAACCATGTACCAAAAGGGCCTCCAATACATGCCTTAAGCATGTTCCATACCATTCATGATACAGGCCTCAAACAAACACATAAAAGACATGCCTTTACTCATGAAGGAAAATGATACATACCATCTCAGACGTTGTAGCATCCCTACTGTATCATCATACCTTGTTGCAAGCTCAACCAAGCATCCTTCTTCAAATATGGATTAGCCTCGCTGGACAAATGTTAGTTATCATGCGGGGCCTCATGTGACAGTCACTAAACAACCCAGAGGGGTTCCTCACGAGACACTAGTAGCTTGACATGCGGGGCTCAACTAAATTAGGGTTTCATGAAACCCTTCCTTCTCTACAACTCTGATACTTTCACACTCCTTTCTTCCTCATATTTGGTTCCTTAGATATGCTACGAAAAGGTTTACCAAAATATCACTTGAAAGATAGGTAATAATTGAACTTGTGTATACCAATGAGAGGCTTCTTGAGGTGTATTTATACTTTTCCAAGTGACTTATTTCCGTTACTTTAGGGTTGACCTATACTTTCTTGTTATAACCATTTTACCCTTTAATTAATGACTTGTAATTGGTTGTTGCAACTGTTTAGGGGCTTCTTAACCCTTCTTTAGGGATTCCAACTTCAAGACCTCATAACTCCTGAACCGTGAGGAAATATGTGACGTACCACCTACTGTTGTAAATGACATGATGAGGACTATCCATCTATGAGGGTTTTGTATGTACTTGTAATTTTATTCAACCTCATTTTACTAAGTCAACTTCTGGACTCATGACCACATCTCTGGGTTTCTTATAGACTTCTTCAGAGCATCTTACCTTGAGGGTCATGCTTAAATATATTCCATAAGGGGATCAATTTGGAGACTTCTTCAATTATACCCATTACTTCTAGAGGCTTCTAGACTTCCTCTAAAGTTGACATCAATTACAATCAATTTTCCAACAATCTCCCCTTTTGGCATTGATGGAAACACTTATGTGCCCCCTGCGACCAATTCTCCTCCTGTCTCCATGCTTATGTTCTTTCTCCCCCTTTGACATCAATTGAAAAGGATAAATCCCCCTGACAATCTGCTTCTGAACTTTCTCTCTTCTAGTTCTTTTTTTCCATCGGTGCTTCCCGATGAAGTAAACCACTGACATACAGAAAAAAGTTCATATTAAGATTCATTTATCGTCTCTGCACAGATGATTTATTTTCCCTTGTATTCTGAGAAAAAAAATGTGTACATCACTGTGGAGCAGAAACTATTCCAAGTTTTTGTCAAAGATACTCAAATATCTCTCTTGGGAGAGGTTTAGTGAATATGTATGCAATCTGTTCCTTTGTCTCAATACATTCTAACTAGATATTCTTCTATGTAAAATGTTCTCGCAGAAAGTGAAACTTGATCAGAATATGTTTGATCTATGAATGCATCACTGGATTCTTAGAGATACTGATAGCACTGGTATTGTCACATAATATTGAAATGGGCTCATCATACTTCACTTGTATATATTGCAAGGTTTTCTTCATCCAAAGAACCTAAGTACAACATCTTGTTGCTACAATGTATTATGCTTATATTGTAGACACTGATACTGAGGATTTCTTCTTACTTAACTAGGATACCATAAAATCACCCAAATAGAAGGCTGCTCTACTAGTACTTCTTCTGTCATCAATGCTTCTTGTCCAATCTACATCTGCGTAGGCAACCATAGTCATCTCATTCCCTTTTGGATACCACAACCCAAAATCTATTGTTCCTTTAAGATATATGGAGATCCTCTTTACTGCTAGAACATGAGTTTCCTTCGGTTTTGCTTGAAATATTGCAACTTGTCCAACTACTTGTATTACATCTGGTCTTGAATTTGTCACATAGAGTAGGATGAAAATCATTGATTTATAGAGTCCTTGATATTTTTCCTTAGATTCATCATCTTTTCTCAACTTGCAACCAATCACCATAAGAGTACTTACTGGTTTTCACTCTTCCATTCCGAACTTCTTAAACATTTCTTTGATGTACTTGGTTTGTGAAATGAAAATTACTTCATCGAGCTGAGATATTTGAATTCCCAAAAAGAATCATAATTCACCAAGTAGTGACATTTCGAACTCATTCTGCATGTCTTGGGAAAACTTCTTACTCATCCTGTCATCATCACTTCTATTGTAACAAATATTGAAATTTTGGCTTTCAGTCACTTAGGAGAATGAATGGAAGCATTGGCAGTGGAACGAACGCATACACCGAGCATTAAGCCACATGGAGAAAGAGCTCACGAGTCCGGGTTTTTTGCCATCGGGGATTTGGCCGACGTAGATATCTTAATAACTACAGCCCCGATCCCCGAATTCACTAAAGCATTAAAGGATAAGCCGGGTCAAATAAAGATTAAGAAAGATTAACATTAATAAATCTCATCGCAATTTCACGATTCGGGATTTCTCACGTCAAGTATTATCGAAGTTCTGACACTTAAATCCACGAAAGGTTAAATATTAATTGCTAATTGTTATTAATTAAGAGATTAAAACAAATGATTATCGTTTAATTAATCCCATCGCGATTTCGTGATTTCGGGATTCCTTGCACGTCATAACACTTGAGGACATGATACCCGAAACCCAAAGGCCCAAAAGAGTGCAATGTAAAAGCTGAAATCTATTTCGGGGATTTGTCCATCGAGGATTTGGCTAACGTGAATATTTTAATAACCATTGCTTCATTTCCCCGAATCCCGAAAACTCAAAATTGGGACTCCAGTCATATGCAAAACGACTTTAGCAAAATGCAATTTTCTCAGCCGTGGAGAGGTCGTTTTTCGTGTTCGAATAGTCGATCAACATCTAAAAATACTAAGATATCCATTAGTGTCTTCATAATTTCATTTTGAGCTTGTTAAGGGAGTCAAAAGTCCCCCGCAAGATGAGGTCCGTTTTCAGAAATATGGCATTTTTACTGTGCCGAGTCATCATTTTCAAATGAGGATTTTGAGCGACTAGAGTATCATTTTGAGAAATGGTTGGAGGATTTTGTGCCTAACACATCATAGATCATTAGCCTCTTTCAGTTTTCCTACAGGTGTCACACATTGGGATAATCGAATCCATCTCCGAGCCCTAATTTTCAGATTTCATATTTTCCTATTTCGACACATGTTTGTTAAATGCAGATTTGGGAAAAATGAAAAGGGGTCTTAGGGAACTGAGAGAGGTTTTTGCTCAGAATAAATATATGCACAAAAGAATATTTCAATTTATACACAACTGTCTCTAATTGGTTGTAACTGTTGTTATATTTTAGATTAGAGAGGATTTCGACCTCAATACATATATGAGGCATATTTATAAAAGGAGAGGGGGAGAGGAGTAGTAATCCTGGGCTGTAGCACTCATTTTCATGTTTAATAAAAGAGTGCAGATCATTTTTTATCTATATCAGAGATTCATGTGATTTTGTTTGCAGAGAATGTCTTATTGCTTTGTTTTCACATCATTTCACTTGGTTTTATTTCCATTTTATTCTCGATTTGTAACTGTGTTTGTAATGGAATTCCTCCGTTTGTTAGATGCTCTATTGCTGGATAGGTTCTAGGTTGTTTCTTGTAGAGATATGAAGGTTCATAATTCATCCTTGCTAGATGCTCTGTCCCAACTATCTCTTTCCACTGATTTATGCTTGGAATTCACTCATTGCTAAGTGCTCCTTGCAGTTTGATATGTTTTCTCTTTATTCTGCTACCATTCTTTTTATAAATCCATCCCTCTGGAATCAGCTTCTATGGATTTCCATTGCTGAAACACTCTTATTAATTGCTTGATGATTTGACTCCATGCCCAATGGATTACTTTCCAGTCCAACCCATCAACCCTAAAAACCTAAAACTTTATGTTACCCATAGATATGCCCACTGTTAAGCTTATTGAATATCCTATTGTGACATATTTTCGAGAGATCCCTCTCGAGTTGGAAGGTGCAGTTTCCAATCAAAAGTGGTCCGAGGTTATCTCAGAATTTACTTGCATGCAACCCAAGTCAAGTCTGAGTGACAAAATTTATTTCATTTAAAATGTGCTAAGGCTTGTCTCTATTACATCCTAGAACCAACTCTTGCGACAACAACTTCCAAAGATAATTTCATCCACATATACTTCAATGATAATTATGTTGTTCCTATCAATATTTACATAGACATTGCTATTTGCATTACCCTTTCTGAATCCTTGTTCCTGCAAATACATGTCCAATCTTGAATACCAGGTTCTAGGGGCTTGCTTGAGTCCATACAGATCTTTCTTCAATGTTCAAACATAATCTTCCATTTCTGATAGTAGGAACCCTTTTGGTTGTTCGATGTAGACTTATTCTTCTAATTCACCATTTATAAATGTTGATTTTACATCCATTTGATATACCTTTATTCTCTTGGAACATTCATAGGCCAATATCATTTTGATTTCTTCCATTCTAGCAACAGGGGAAACCGTTTCTTCAAAATATGCTCCTTCAACATGAGCATATCATTTGCATACAAATCTTGCCTTGTTTCTGGTTACCTTTCCATCTTCCATTAGTTTGTTTCTGAACACCCATTTTGTACCAATCACATTTTTTTTTTTGGTCTTGGAATCAACTCCCATGTTTCCGTTTTCTCTATTTGATTAAGTTCTTCTTCCATGGCCTTGACCCAAAGTTGATAATTACTAGCTTCCTCAAAGTTGTTGGGTTCAACTGTGGATAGTAGTGCAATATGTCTATCCACAGTTGTACGCAACCTTTTACTTCCTCTGGTTTCTATTCCTGCATTTTTATCTCCAATAATTTATTCTAGTGGATGATTCTTATGAACCTGACGGTTAGGTGTCTTGGAGGGCATCAAAAATTCGTGTTGGTCATTTTCTTCATTTTTTTCTTCCGGTTGTTGTTGTTGTTCTAGCTCTTCTTCTTTGGTTTCTTCTTCTACTTCATTCTCTTTAGTATTTATGTTTTATTCTTTAATCTTTTGCACATCTGCTTCATCAATTGTTACATTTATGCTTTCCACTATCTTGCTGAGTCTTAGATTGTAACACTTGTATGCCTTGCATTTTCTTGAGTATCCAACTAGTACACCTTTATCAACTCGAGAATCAAATTTTCCAACTCTGTCATCTTCTCTTTTTATGTATCACTTTCTTCCAAATACTCTAAAATGTTTGACATTTGATGGTCTTCCCTTTCATAATTCATATGGAGTTTTGTCACTATTATTTCTGAGCATTCCTCTATTCAAGATATGAATAGTTGTGTGCACTGATTGTACCCAAAAGACATTACTCAACTTGGAATCCTTCAACATGGTTCTGTCCATCTCTGTTACAGTTTTGTTCTTCCTTTCAATGAATCCATTTTGCTGAGGTGTCCTAGCTGCTGAGAACTGCCTTTTTATTCCATGCTCTTCACAAAATTCCTTGAATTCATTTGATATAAATTCACCTCCATTGTCTGATCTTAAGAACTTAATTCTCAAATCCATTTCGTTTTCAACCATCTCCTTGAATATTCTGAAATTTTTGAATGCCTCTTATTTCTTGTTGAGAAAACAAACTACATTCATTCATGTATAATCATCAATAAGTAGCGTGAAGTATTGTTCGCCATTTAGTCCTTTTGTTCTCATTGGTACACATAGATGAGTGTGAAAAATTTCCAATGGATTTGTTGTTAAGTATTCCTTTGATATAAATTCAATTCTTGTATGTTTTCCATGTAGGCAATGCTTGCACATAGTATTGGATGGTTTTGAAATTTCGGGCATTTCTCTTACTGCTTCCTTTCTGCTAATCTTAACTAGATTGTCAAAGTTCATGTTTCTCATTCTTTTGTGCCAAATCCAACTTTCATTTTCCCTTCCCAAACAACATCTTTCTTTTCCAATCTCATTTAAGATGTATATGTTGTTTAGATTTCTTATTATTGTAGACACTAATTTGACCAATCCCTCTCTCCTTATCTCACACTTCTCTGAGTCAAATATAAGTCTATGTCCCTGATCACACATTTGGCTCACACTTAGCATATTATGCTTCATGTTTTCGACAAGTAGGACATTTTCTACCTTGGCATCCTTACTTATGAGCTTGATTATGCCTTTCCCTATAAATTTGGCTGAATTGTCTTTGCCAAATGAGACTGATCCATCACTTTCTTTCTTCAGTGTTATAAATTTGTTCTCTTCACCTGTCATATGATTTGTACAACCATTCTCAACATACCAATCACTTCTTCTGCTTCGGGCTTGTAGTGCAAGGGAACATTCTTCAGTATTTAGATTTTCCTGCTTCCTTATCCAAATTTTTGATGGTCCTTTTGCATGATTTGGTAACTTTGGAAGAACTGTTAATATGCAATCCTTGGCCATATGTCCAAAATTGTTGCATTTGTAGCATTTCACTTCATCTTCTAGTGACCCAAAAATGTTATAGTTTATGTTATATGCTTTATGAGCCTTTCTGAGATGATCAATTATAGAGTAACCTTCATAGTTGCTTATGTTCTTAGCATACACTTTGCAGTTTATAGCTTTGTACCCAAAAATGTTACATGAATAACATGAACTAAGAAAGATAGTTTGATACCTGAGAGATATTCTGAATGGTGATGTTCCTCTATATTTTTATTATTTATTTGTTTCCATGGATGACTGGTGATTATGAATCCTAGGTCTTCTCGATGGTGCCATCCTTCTATAATCTTCTTCCCGATCATTCTCATGTGAGGGCTTGCATTATTCCTTCTTGGTGAATCCTCTGGTGACTTTTGCATAAGTCTTTTGTTCTGCTTCATCTTTTGTAGTCATAGAGTTCGAACCCTTCTCTATATATGTTTGGTTGTACCTCATTCTAGACCTTTCTGATACAGACTTTGAGGGCTGATGATTTCATCCATTATTTTGGTGTTGTTCTACTGCATATCTCTTTTCTGAATTTCCTTGCTTAGTGAAACTATTTCTGTTTCTAAGCTCATTTTCTCCTTTTCTTTTTCTTCCATCCTACTTCTAAGTATCTCTTCAATCCTTCTAGCTTATTCAACTTATACTTTCAGGTTCATAATCAGTTGTTGATCCTTTTCAGAGTTAGGATTTTGAGAATCCTCCTTTATCATAAGTAATTCTCCCTTGAGTGATTTGTTTTTCTTCCTCTCTCTTTTTAGCTCTTCTAAATCACTGATTAGTTCTTCTCTGAGATCAACCTCACCTTCTTCTTCATAATCCTCTTCATCGTTTTCATAGGCCATAAAGAGTACATTTTATGAGTCACTGTCACTATCATTGTCCTCATCTGATTATGAACTATCCTCCTTTGAGTAGAGACTTTTCTTGAAGAATTTTTTTTTTTTTATTCTCTTATCTCCCTTTTGATATTTATTTTCTTTCTTGGGAACTTCATCTTCATCATTCTCTTTGTTCTTATCATATGAACATTTATTAGTAAAATGATCAATTTTACCACAATTAAAACATTTAAAATGAAGCTTACCTTTGTACTTTCCAGTTCCTTTCTTTAACTTCCTTACGAAGTTGGCCATCTCTTCATCTTCATCTAAATCATCGCTACAACTACAATTCGACTTTGGATTTTGCTTATTCTTCTTTGTCTTCTTGGATTCCTTGAACACTACTTCCTTCCTGAGTGGATTATCTTGTTTCGTCATCATTTCATAGGCTATGAGTATCCCATGTAGCTCGTCCATCTTCAATGTGGAAAGATCCATTATTTCTTCTAGGGATGAAATTTTAGGATCAAATCTCATTGGAAGAGACCTCAATACCTTTTGGACAACCATTGATTCTTTAATTTCTTCTCCCAATATTTTAATGACATTTACTATTTCATTAACTCATAGAAAGTAAGCAGGTGTCGTGTATCCATCTACTACTGATTGTCAGACATCAAATCCCCATTTCTGTAAAAAGGATTTCATCCTTTTGATCCAAAAGACATAATTTTGACCATCAAACATTGATAATCCAATCTTATCATACTCTATGATCTTCCTTCCAATGGTTAGATTGTTTTCTTGAACGAACTACTATGATACCAATTGTTGGAATACCGAGAGGGGGAGTGAATCAATATTATTAAATCTCTTATCACTTTTAATCAGAACATGTAATCATTAACTTTATCAACAATATATCATCACTATATTATGAGCAGTATCAATCAATAGTGCATAACAAATAACCACAGATACACGATACACTAGAATTTACGTGGAAATCCAAATGGGAGAAAACCACAAAATGCTTTCTTATATGTCAAAGATAACATTCATAAGAAGCACCAACTTCCAATTTCTCCAGCACCAACTCGAAGGAGGCTCCAACCCCCTGTTTACAAGCTCCAGCCTGAAAGAAGCTACAACTCCCTGAATTCTCCAACTACAACTAGAAGGAGGCTCCAACCCGCTAGTTTACAGGCTCCAAACTGAAGGAATATCCAACTCCTTGATTTCTTTGGAACCAACCAGAAGGAGGCTACAAACCCCTTTCCTTGACCCATCCTGTCGCCATGAAATATAAGTGAAGACTCAAATTGTCACTACCATTGATCAACCTGTAACTGCCACTGCAACCGATACATCAACTTGTCATTGTAACTGATATACCATCATCAACCTGTGTGTATGCACCAAAAATATGTACCATAACATGTATCAACCTGTACCAAAACCTGTACCATAACATGTGCGTCAACCATATACCATATCACTCATGATATGTCTCAATCATGCCATACACCATGTACCAAAGATCTATTCTAATGCATTCAAGATGTTCCTCAAGCATATGCCATACAATAAATCGTATACCAAGTATCCAAGATGTGTCAATGTCTCACCAATATGTATCAAGCATGCACCATAAGAACCAAAATCACATACCAAGTATATGCCTCACACATGCATCATTCATCACAAATATGTGCCTCTAACAATGAACCATAACATCCATAAATTAAATACCAAGGATATGTCCCACGCATGTATAAATATCATCAAGACATGAACCTAAACCATATGCAACCATGCACTAAAAGGGTCTCCAAGACATGCCTTAATCATGTGCCATACCATTCATGATGCAAGCCTCAAACAAACACATAAAAGACATACCTTTACTCATGAAGGAAAACTGATACATACCATCTCGGACCCTGTAGCATCCTTGCTTGTATCATCATACCTTACTACAACTTAAACCAATTATCCTTCTTCAAATATGGATAAGCCCCTTTGGATAGATATCAATTATCACACAGGGCCTCACGTGACATGCACTAAACAACCTGCAGGGGTGCCTCGCGGGACACCAATATCCTGACCCACGATGGTCAACTAAATTAGTGTTTCCTAAAACCCTTCCTTCTCTACAACTCTGAGACTTTCACACTCCTTTCTTCCTCAGATTCACTTCCTCAAATACGCTATGAAAAGGTTTACCAAAAGATCACTTGAAAGATAGATAATCATTGAACTTTTGTGTACCAATGAGAGGCTTCTTGACGTGTATTTATTCTTTTCCAAGTGACTTATTTCTTTTACTTTAGGGTTGACTTGTACTTTCTTGTTATAACCATTTTACCCTTTAATTAATGACTTGTAACTTCTTGTTGCCATAGTTTAGGGGCTTCTTAACCATTCTTTTGGGCTTCCAACTTCAAGACCTCATAACTCCTTAACCGTGAGAAACTATGTGATGTACCACCTACTGTTGGAAATGGCATGACGAGGACTATCCATCTATGAGTGTTTTGTATGTACTTGTAATGTTCTTCAACCTCATTTTCCTCAGTCAACTTCGGGCCTCATGACCACACCTCTGGGTTTCTTATAGACTTCTTTAAAGTGTCTTCCCGTGAGCACCATGCTTAAAGCTATGCCATAAAGGAACTACTTTGGACACTTCTTCAATTATACCCATTACTTCTAAAGGCTTCTAGACTTCCTCTAAAATCAACATCAATAACAATCAATTTTCCAACAATCCGCATAACCAAAAATTCAAGTAAATATTTATAAATAAAAAATCTAAAAAATATTAATTGGAAATATATATGCTCTTTGCTTATACTCCTCCCCTTCTTTTATTAAACACACCCACGATGTATGTTTGAAATATTTATTCCTCCTTTATCTTTGGGTTAGTGGGTTTTGACATTTAAGACTTTTAAAAAGTCTTGATTGTGCGTTGGTTTGACCATTTATGTTACTCAACATTTGTTGGACCATTTACGTTAGCTAACATCACATATCACATATCACATATCTTTGGCTATCTCATACATCAATACATGTTAATTACTAGCTTTTTCAAATAAATATATATATATATTAATTATGATGTTAATAGTTAGTCCTTATGAGTACAACCACCCTTAAATAAGCGTACGCCATTGACTAAAGAGAGGGATTTTAGAGTAATGAGTGAATTGTAATTTGTTCATATACATCATGAACATATGAACCTTAGATTGTATGAGAGAAGAACATCACGTTATTTCAAACAAAGATGCTTAGACCAAGGTTGGTCAAATCAATTAAAATTCATTGATTGTTCATTGGAGCATTTCAATCAAGAAAAAAAAACAAACCATTCACTTCAAGTCAATTTTTTTTGCATAGGATTCCTTGGGACAGTGCAAATATATTGTACTCACATAATGCCTATGCACTCATGAGATTTAGAAGATTGTTAATTTAATTTAATATTAAAATGATATAAGTTGTTTTTTTAATTTATTTAAATAACAAAATGGTAAAATAAGATGTAATAAGAGGTATTTATGTTAAAAAAAATAATAAAAAAATAAAAAAATTATATATTTTAAGGGTATTTGATTTAGTAATGAATAATATTTTTGGAAGGTTAGTAAGATATATATTTTTTAAAATTTTTGTAAAGAGAGAGACAAAGGTCGAGTAATAAACATCTTCACATTCTCTCAATAAAACATTATGTTAATGATCACGTCCTTGTGATTGCACCCATTGACATAAATATCATGGTGTATTGGAGCTCATATATTGTTATAAGCCACTTTTTTCAACCAATGTGAAATTAATGTTTTGCATGATGATGTATTTATATCGTAAAAATAATTCCAAGACATAGATTTTAGGTGTATCTGACCTAATAATGCTTTTTTTTTAAGGAATGTATGTGAAAGTGATATTGTAAAGTATCATCAATAAGAGTTTTTTTTTTTTACCTACAAATATTTAGGGAAAAGGCTAAGTAACAAGCATATTCACACCTCAAGCAATTAACCATTATGTTAATAGAAGGAACTACTCTCTTGTTACTACTATCATTTACATAAAAATCATAATATATTTTTTTTTGTATCTAGTAGAATTGACAACTAGGGTGGGCTCGTAGTCGTGTGACATGGGGTCAATTCCGACCACTACCACTATAACCTCTAGGCATACCCACACTTCCCCACACATGGTACATAAGGTAATTCAAGGTTTGAACCAACGACCTTACATAACATAGTCCCTTAATAGTGCACTCAATTGTTAATGGATCTACACCCCGAGGGTTGAAAATTTGAAGGACTTGGAGGCGGGATTTGATCCAGTTATTTGTGCACGGGTCACAATACCATTTCATATAATATCTTTGGGTGCAACCAAACATTCGACCACTACCTCAAGGTGCCCCATGGCTCCAATCTAGGCCCTCATGGGAATTGAACCTTTCCCAATGATGAAAAACTCCTCGCTTTCCACCATTGAATCCAACCTATTTGGGCTCAAAATTTGAAGGACATGGGGGTGATATTTGATCCACTTATGTGTGCATGAGTCACAATACCATTTAATATAATATATTTATGTGCAACCGCATGTTCAACCACTATATTAAGATACCCCATGACTCTAGACTAGGTCCTCATAGAAATTGAACCTTATCCAACGATAAATAACTCCTTACTTTCCACTATTTAATCCAACCCTTTTGGATCATAAAAATTAAAATATATTAAAATTTAGTAAATAAATTAAATATCTAAAAAACATATACTTTATATTCTAAAAACCATATACTTTATATTTTAAAAACCATATAATTAAAAATAAAGTTGATAATAAAAGTTATAGCAAATAAGTTAAGTTTGCATAAATTTGACATGAGTTTCAAGGTGATAAGAATCAACTCATCATGAGGAATGTAAAAGGATTCTCATACATAAATTTGACTTGAGTTGTAAAAGGATTCTCATACATAAATTTGAATTGAGTTGTAAGATTAT
>ML848402.1:33857-52161 GCA_009831015.1 Picea engelmannii | reverse complement strand
TGCAAATTTGTAAACCCTTGCTATGCAATGAGGCAAGAAGGTGAGATCTTTTAAAAGGCCTACAAAATACTTTGCAAACACTAATAAAAACAAATCACATAAACCTATAACAATACTACTACAGATTTATCCCTAGCAAAATACTTTGCTTAGGGTTCTTCAAGTAAAACAATGTGGGACAAAGATAAACAAAATCTACAATGTTACCTCACCAAGAGAAAATACCATACAAGAGAATCCAAAAGCACCGAGAATGCACCAAGAATACCAAAAGAACACCAAGAGATCCTCCAAAGCTTCACTTCATTGCTCCAATAAAGGTTACCAAATGGCACCAATAATTACAAGAGAAAATGGGAGAGAATGAGAGAGAGTGGGGAGAGATTTTGGCATAATAGAGTTGTTGTGTAAACTCATGTCAAAATGAGGAGAAGGGGATTCCTTTAAAAAAGGGAAATATGAGAGACCCCTCTTGGATGAGTTACAAGTGTCACCCATCTAAGAGAGAGAGAACAAGTCAAGGAGGGTGCACTTTTAAGGTTTTGGTAGTGAGTTAGGGTTTGATGGGTGAGGTGTGAAGGGGGGGAACCTAGTTCCTCTTGTTAAAATATGAGGTTAGTCTATAGGAAGGGTTCACTTAGGGTTTTAGACACGTTTTCACTTTAATTTTTATTTTCCCTTAAGTTCATGAAGAAGGGAGGCACACTTTTCACTAGGGAGACTCACTTTTGGTTGTTGACTTGGGATGGGCAGGTCTTCTAAGTGGATTATCACTCTTCCAACTTAGGAAATACATTACAAATCATTTTCCCACTCTCTCTTGTGACTTTAGACATTTTTACAATTTTTTGGCTTTTTACCTTAGCCAATTATTTGTTGACTTTTGATTGACTTGGACTCCTCATGGACAATGACCAAGAAAAACTTGTCCAATTAAGCTAAATTTTGGTCCAACGGTGTACAGGGTCATAAGCCATTTGATTTTAGTACTCACACTCCTATACAAAATCCATAAGGACCAATTTTTTACATTTTTCATAAAAAATAATTAAAATTTCCAATTTACGGAAAATTTTAATTATTAAAAAATACTATCAAAACCTAATGGAATTTCACAAGACTCTAGGAGATGTCTAGCATGGTCATTTAAAATATATTTAGACCTTATTCACCCATTTGGCTCGATCATTAGAACATATTTCACCACTTTGGAGGATTATTGAGTGAAAAACTCAAGAGTAATTAAAATCGTTGAAAAGAAAGATTAATTACCCGAGGAAAAAAACACTCAATGAGAGAACTTCCCTAATGATAAAGTCCTAGGAAAATAAATTATTAAAACTTGACCCATGCTAACATATTACAAAATTATCCCACGTAGAGGAGCATACATTATGTGGACATAGAAAGAAGTGTGGGGGGGCAAAATTGCCCTGTTGAGCCATAAGTCTTCAAACTTGTCATACCACAAGGTACATATCTTCATGATACATGACATTGACACCTAGTTGAAATAGGTGGTAAACATCTAGGTCCACATAGGGACATGTGCTCAATCTTTGGGAAGGAGAACATGTAAGAACCTTCGAATCTACAAAACAAAGTTCTCACCAATAACCAACATAAGTACATGTGTGGAAAGAATAATAAATAAATTAAAAGGCATTGACAATAACCAAATAAATGGAATGATTATACAATGAACTATGTACATAAATGAAATAATGACAAAACTGAAATAATCAAGGGAGAAAGGTTAGAGACATGTTACAGAGGGTGCCCCTTTGGACACCAAATGGTTTATCATTTGAAAAATAGCTTGAGCGTTCACCATACAAATGGATAAGATGGAAAGAATTAGGACCGGCCATGTCATGAATGAAATAAGACCTCAGATATTTGAAACATCCTTGCCCAGGATGACTCGTTGAATATCATTTTCCAAGCCTGATCAACTTGGAGTTTTTTCTTGAGAATAGACCACCCAAGAAACATGTGTCTTTTTGTATTCAACCAAACATCGCAGTATAGCAAGGCTTGTAAATTTTTTATAAATTTATGAATTAGACTGCCATGATGGAAGGCCAACCATTGCTCATAATGATCTGGAAATTGTAAAATGAAGTTGGCCCCCATATTCCCATTATCTTGTATCGAATAATTTTATGGTTGAGAGGTTGGAAGTGGAACTATCAAGGAAACTACTTCATTGTTCTTGTCAAGGTTGTCGAAGATATTCTTTGAAGAGATGGGTTTTTCAGAAGGTAGGTGGGGATTTGAATTATCTGGATATTCAAAAACTTGAAACTTAAATTCCTCATGATCAACCAATGACTCATCATCAATCTCTTCCATAATTTCCAAATGAAATTCTTCTTTATGCTCTTTGTGAAGTTCTATCTCTATAAGATCTGAATATCCAATGTAATTACTTGCACTGGAAAGGTGAGGTTTCATGGTTTTTAACTGATTTGCACAAATGAACTCTGTGGATTTAATAACCTCTATTAATTCCTTGATGGGAGTATCTATCTTAATATCGGAACCGACTATTTTTATATCTGGAGGTTCCTTCTCCTTCCATTTTTCCATAAAAGCATTAGTCAATTCTTTGTAAGTTTTAAACTGTTTATCCTTAAGTTTTGTAAACCAATCAATATCATCATCATCAAAGGACAAGATAAACAATTTCATTCCCACATATTCATGCCAAACAGTGTTACACCCTTTAGCAAAGAAATGAGAAATCCTGTAAACATGACACCTAGCATCAACCACATTATTACCTTGAAAACAAGGAAACTTTTGTAAAGCATTTTCTGGAATCACATGTGGATAACCACTTATTGCAGAAAAATCGATAGGTCTATAAGTCACATAAGCCCTGATTTTGGAATTAGATAGTCAAAGGACCACTATAGTGGATGTTAGGAGTTGGGTTACATTAGGTACACAACTTAACTATGAAATAAAAGTAGAAGAAGACTTATAAGCATAAGAACAAGAGTGATTCCAGGAGGGGAAAATGGCACAAATGGAAAGATATAAGGAAGTTTCTCATATTTGGGTCGTTCATAGACAAGTTTGGAACATGCACACAAATTTAACCTGACCCTATGGAAAATTCAAGATTCCTCCATGCAAGAGAAGATGATCGTTTGATAGAAATGAAGCATGTCAACAACAACAAAACAAACATTGGAAGAATAATGTGATTTTGAAGATCGACTAAAGATGATTACTCCCTATATTTATAAAGTCTATACCAATGAAACAATAAAATCACCTCAATTTATTCTGATCTGGATTTAGGAGCGGAACGAACTGATTAATAGACTGAATATCATAAACACAGAAATAGTAAGAATAACACAAATATCCAGTGAACAATATCTTCTATTAAATAATGAAATAGGCTGAAACTGTAAAACTATAGAACTGAGACTTGCTTGAATGGTGGTAGCTATCTCTGAGAAGAGATGTGGTTGCTACATGCATCCGTCTAAGCAGATTGGATTACAATGAAGCTCTAGAGGCCCTTTTCATATTACTCATGAATTCCCAAACCCTAGACATCCTAAAACCTAACCCTACAAGGTGAAACATCAAAAGTCATGTGGGCCCTATGGGTAAGTTGGTGTAATTTGGTACCTCAACTTCCTAGGGTCATAAATTTTTCATACGACCTCTATTTTAGGGGTGTGACAGCCTGTTGGAAAGGTCTTTCAGAGAACTACACATTCTGTCGTCAGACTTTGACTTTGTCTATAGTTTGACTATGGCGAGTCAAAAAAACAATATTTAGGGGGCCAAAACATCCCTGGAAGTACAACAAGATGTGTTGACATGAAAACATACGAAATAAGCCAATTGGATTAGGCGAGAGGCCACTTGTATCCACTTGGATAATGTGTGAGGCTTCAGACATCCCCAGAAGGGTAGAACTCACAATTATAAAGCAGTACATAAAGACGTTATGAATAAAAAATAGACATGAGGAGCCACTTGGAATAGGTGGGTGGCCACCAATATCCACTTGGATCAATCCTCCCCCTTAGGAAGCAATGGTCTCCATTGCGTTGATTTCCCCCATCAAGTGAAGAAACATTTGCTGGATTTGGCCCCGGGTGAGCCACTTGCCTTGGTGTATGAGTTGCCCTGCCTTAACAACCCGATAAAGTTGGATCTATTGCTGGCGAGTGCCCTTGACCTATGTGTCCACTATCTGATCGGTGGATTCTTGTTCCATGCAATAAAGGTTGAGCTCTGTTGGCGTCAATTGTTCAGTGATCTCAGAGGTGTCCAATAATGGAGGAAAATATGGCCGAAGGAGGTCCACATTGAATATTGGATGCAGACCAAGGAAGGGTGGAGTGTTGAGCTCAAGATCATTACTACCCACCGCCTTGGTGATAGTTTAAGGCCCACAACAAAGTGGGTGAGGCTTCTGATGGGGCTCGGTGAGATTATCCTTTTGCAAATGTAACCAAACTTTGTTTCCAAATTGAAACTGGTGTGGTACCATGTGTTTATCATGTCGCTGCTTGTACTTAGCATTGGATTTCTGTAGAATCTCCTGGACCTATTAGCGGATGTGTTGAATCCTCTCAATGAATCTGGTGGCTTTGTTGATCGTAGACTAATCAGGGGAATATTTGGTCTGTGCGGTGGCAAGAGGAAGTGCAAAATCAATGGGTCCCAAGGTTTGGAATCCCAGACCCGCCTGAAATGGGCTATGGTCGGTGGAACTATGGAGAGCCATGTTTTAACTATGTTGGGCATATGGGAGAATCTCGTCCCATGTATGGGGATGCTTAGAATTGTACATGCGCAGGATGTGCACAATCATCTGATTGGCGACCTCGGTTTGGCCATCGGTCTGGGGGTGGAAACAAGTGGATTTTGTGAGCTTGGTGTTCAACAGAGACCAGAGACTCGACCAAAAAGTGTTGAGGAACCTGTTGTCTTGGTCAGAGATGATGGTTTTTGGGATCCCAAAGTGGACCCAAACTCATTCGAAGAAGAGAGCTTGGCAGTACTTGCCGCTGTGACATTCTTCTTACAGGTTGTGAAGATGGCCATCTTCGAAAACCGATCAACGACCACAAACACGCAGTCATTTTCGTGATTTTTGGATGACAAACCAGACATATAATCCATGGAGATAGATTCCCATGGCTTCTCGGGAATAGGAAGAGGGGTGTATAGGCCTTGCTTGTTGATGGTTGGCTTGGCAATGGCACGGGAAATGCAAGATCTGATATATTTGTTGATGTCATGTCGAAGTTTTGGGCAAAAAAAATGTTTCTAAAGAACAACCACAGTTTTCTCTATGCCGAAATGTCCTGCCACGCAACTGTAGTGGGCTTCCCAAATCAGCTTTGCACGCTCACTTGTAGGAACACAGAGATGGCCCAAGTGGCATAAGAGTCTATCCTGAATGTGAAAATCAGTGACAATGGTGCCTATACCCAAGAGTTTATATGTGGTGGTGAAGTCTGGATCTTGCTGGTAAATTTGGGGCCACTCCGATGTTTCATGTCCACAGGAATGGAGCATAGTAGTGAGTGTAGCCACAGGAGGCTGACTGAGGCAGTCAGCGACACCATTGGAGATACATGTCTTATACTTTATTTTGAGATGGAACTGTTGCAGGTAGGTGGACCACTTCTAATGCCGGTCGTTCTGCAATTCCCCCTGTGTATGTATGAACTGCAAAGGCTTGTGATTAGTGTGTATGATCGTCTCTTTCCCCAGAATGTAATGTTTCCATTGACGACATGCTTGTACAACGGAATACATTTCTTTGTCATAGGTGGGGTATTTACAAACAACATCAGAGAGTGTCTCACTATGGTATGCCACCGGATGCCCGTGCTGAGTGAGAACTGCACCCACAACATAGTCAGATCGGGCATGGAGAGTACTAGAGATGAGCACAAATGATGTTTCAAATCATAAAATGTTCATTGCTACTCCTTCCCCCACATGAACTTGGACCTACCACCATCCTTGGTCACCCGGTTGAGGGCCCAGGAAATATGGGAGTATCACAACACGAACCGTCGGTAGAAATTAGCGAGTGCTAAGAAGCTCCGAAGCTCAATTAGTGTGGTCAGGGATGGCCACAGATGACTTGGATCTTAGCTGGATCAACATGTGCCCCATGCTCATCAATAGTGTATCCCAGGTATTGGACCTTGTTCATGCCAAAAGAGCATTTTTCCAAGTTGGCATAAATCTTGTGTTGTCGCAGAGTGCTCAAAACCTGTTGAATATGACGCATGTGCTCCTCCCACGTTTTGTTGAAGATGAGGATGTCATCAAAATATATAACCATAAAGGAGTTGGTGAAGGGTCTCAATACATCGTCCATCAACCTCATCAAAGTGGCTAGTGCAATTTTTAAGCCAAAGGGCATGACTAGTCATTCGTCGAAACCTTCTTTAGACTTGAAAGTTGTCTTCAAGACATTGGTTGGTTCGATGGGAACCTGGTGGTAGCCAGACTTCAGGTCAATCTTGCTGAAGAACTTTTCCACCTTGAGTTGATCAAAAAGGTCATCAATCCTGGGAATGGGGTAGCGATTCCTGACTGTTATTTTGTTTAAGGCTCTGTAATCAATGGAGAGTCGCCAAGTCTCGTCCCTCTTCTACACCAGTACAATCAGGCTTCCGGAGGAGTTGGGTCTGATGTGCCCCTTTTGAAGAAGCTCTTGGATCTGATGCCTGATTTTGTCATTCTCCACCAACGAGCATCGATAGACTAGTCCATTAGGTAGAGGTGTGTCGGTGGTCAGATCAATTGGATGCTTGATTTGGCAGTGTGTCAATACCCCTGTAGGTGAGGCGAAGATGTCTCTGTATTCTTCCACGATCCCGTCCACTTTCTTCTATTGCAAAGAGAGGTGTTGTGTAGAGGCCATGGATATGGCGATGACCTTCTGCTTACTGTGAGCATGGATCACAAAGAAGACGAACTTCCCCAAAATAACATGTCCACAAAATAACAATTTGGATCATGTCCTACCCTTAATCACAAGATTTACATGATAAAATGTAATTCTAAAAAGTCCCTCCTATATCCTTAAATACACTTTGGAACAAACCCTAAATGCTAACTACATTGTTTTATCAAACCCTCATGGTTAACTATCTTAATTTTGGACAATCAATGAGTCAACTTTTATAGTAAATGCCCATTTACAAATAAGTAGAAATAGATTTTTGACATAAAGATCCATTCAACATTATGCTACCATCTTAAAGCATTTGTCAACACTAAGACTGATCACATGTGCCCTCCACCATCTTCATGTGAAATCCACAATCTTGATACATTAGGACATATTGAAACTGCACTTTGACGTGTGCTTCGTATGTGGCACAATTCTATTGTGCTAGAGTGGTGCCAAGGTAGTAAAGAATCTTCCATATGTTTCCAAAACCTTTTAGAAGACTTTTATTTATCCACACATTATGAGTTGTACAATGTCCATATATTTTTATGGTGCCAAGTTAGTAGAGAATCTTCGAGAGGTTTCCAAAACCTTTTAGAAGACTTTTATTTATCCACACAATCTTGAGTTGTACAATGATCATGTATTTTTATGGACATGTTTATATTTCTGGGTTTCGAGAAAGCCACTTTTATATTTATGAAAAAACGTGGTGAAGGAGCATTGTACTTGTAGGGACTATCGTTTTATCTTCATCCTTAAAGTCTTTTGACATCCTATTATTAGTCCCTGTCGAGGGTATGATTCGTTGGCTTGACTACCTATTAGTTGGCAGTTTGACTTTAATTTTATTTATTTTTTCAATGTTAAACATAGCAGCATCATATTAATAATTTTTATTTAAATAAAAAAATATATATTTTTCTGTGATTTTATTGGACGTGAAGTTTGAAGCATTATTGTTTCGGTGACTGTGTGCATTCAAAGTTGCTCTCCAAAGATTTAATGGTGTTGTGTGCATTTGGGTTGTGTGGACTTGTACGCATTGGGATCTGTGATGATAAATGACATCCTATATTAAATTCTATAAACACCCGCTGTCACAATCATGGACACGTTGATACTCTTTATCATTGCTCAATAAATCCCCAATTTAAAGAACTCCACATTGATGAAAACTCCGATTTAAAAATATATGTCCATGAAAAATATTCCAGAATCAACCTCGTAAGCTAATATTAGCACATGCAAAAAATTACTCTACCTTTGTTACTGAAATATCCCTGATCCCGTTGATCAAGATATTTGCTACTAATCTATTATTCTGTCTTGCAAATCTGATACATTGGGGGGTTTTGGATGTATTTCAGTTGTATGTTTGAGATCTTGATGGTTATTGCATGTGCATGTGGGTTATTGCATGTGCATGTTGCATATTTATGGTTTAAACAACATATAAAGGATGCAAGCAGAAGTAAAGAACATCCACTGCCCAATATCATGTATTATACGGTTCGAGCATGGAAATACAATAGCCTACTGGAAATATAGAATATAAACGTCAACCAAATCTCATGGATCAGCACTGGAATATAATCAAATAACATAAAAATACCCGTGATCAGAAGATGATAGCAGATCTGATGCCTACACGGATAGATCGGTGAAAATATGTGATTCCGGCGAAGTACGGTAATCGCTATCAGCTAGGAAACTCGTCCGAAAGTTCAGACCGTCGAAATACACTGGAAATTGCTCCAAAAGAAGCACCCTGGCCTCTAGACTGAAATGGGTGAGTGCCAAATCTTGAATCCGGTCTCTAAGGCACTGGATCTGGACCCCTGGGGGTTTGCGCACCTCCTGGAGCACTGGATGCACCCCAAATGATTCCACCAACAGAATCTGCTACTATATGGCTCAAAACGATCATCTCGCCAAATAAGGAAATGGGTCGGAAGGATTTCTCCAGATCTGCTCTGAAACTCTGCATGCAACACCAAATGTATGTCTGGAAGAGCTGCACCCTAAATGGTTGAATGAGTCGATATGCAAGATTCCACCATCAGAATCTGAGGATAGATGGCTCAATAGAAGTGCCCTGGCTAGATCTCAAATGGGTTGGAAGGAAACTGCAATTTGGATACGGATCTCGTGCAACTCTCCAAACCCTCAAACTGACTTGCACCCTCATTGGCTGAGCTACACACTCTGCAATGGATACTCCTGAAAAGTACAGTGAAATACCTGGATGGTATCTCTAATGGGCTAGGGTGTGTCTCTTAACACCAAAACCGATCAATGGTGGTGGTTTCCTCTAGAAATCCACAAAACAGTAAGGTCGTCTCTCCTCCTCCTCTGGGAACTCTCAACATCAAATCATAACAATGCATAATGAGGAATTAGGTCAAATTCCTCCCTTTATACCTTTCCCAATCTAATTCACCATTGACCTCACCTAAGCTAGGCGCTTTTCCTCCTAAAGTGATTAATTGATTAATCAAGTCTCCCGTTAACACCTTTTCATTCTAATTCTTCGTTGACTTGGCTTAAGTGACTTTTCCTAAGTATTTTGTCTTAATTCATCATTTAGCCATCAATTCCTCCTTATTTCTCCATCTTGTTCCCTGTTTTTGCCTGACTATAGTCTACGGGAACATACAGACTACTAAGTCACTCCCTACTGGCCTACTCTTGGGAACAGGACATCACAGTCCTCCCTTCTTGAGATTGCTTGTCCTCAAGCAACATCAATCCTGGGTGTTGTAAGATATGCTCTCCTTCCCATGTGGCATCCTCCACTGGAAGACCTCTCCATCTAACCAAGCACTCTATGATGATCCTGCTCCTCAATCTGTGCTCTCTCTGCTCTAGTACCTCCTCTGGCACTAGCTCCAACTGACCCTCCTCATCCAAGGGTGGCAACTCCTCTGAAATGCTAACCTGTTGTCCCCCAGCCTTTTTAAGGCAAGAGACATGAAAGACAATATGAATCTTGCTACCTTCTGGTAGCTCTAGCTCGTATGCCACCTTTCCTATCCTCCTGATGACTCTGTATGGCCCGTAGAACCTTGGTTTCAGCTTCTCTGCTCCGCTCCTCTTCAAGGAGGATTGTCGGTATGGCTGTAATTGCAAAAAAACCAAATCCCCTACCTCAAAATTGTGCTCAACTCTGTGTCGGTCTGCATATATCTTCTGTTGTTTTTTAGTTGACTGCAAGTTCTCCCTTATTGATTGAAGAATCCTCTGACTCTCCTCCACCCAATCCTTGGCCCCTGGGACCTTGTTGTCCCCAAACACAGTCTCTATAAAGGAGGGTGCATCGTATCCATACAATGCCCTGAACGATGACATCCTGATAGAAATATGGTAAGTTGTGTTGTAGCAATACTCACCCATATGTAACCATCTCACCCAAGTGTGTTGTTTCCCCCCACATAGTTCCTTAGATACCCTTCCACCCATTTGTTGATGATCTATGTCTGCCCATCTGTCTGTGGGTGGTAGATGGTACTCGTGGCTAGCTCTATGCCTGTCAATCTGAAAAGCTCCTGCCATAATGCATTGATGAAGCACCCATCCCTATCACTGACTATCTGCCTGGGTAACCCGTGCAACTGGAATACCTCCCTGAAAAACAACTCTGCTACCTATATGGCCTTGTAGTCTGTGGGTATGGCGAAGAAATGTGCAAATTTGGTCAGTCTGTTGACCACCACAAATATACAGTCATTTCCCTGCACTCTAGGGAGGCTTGTAATGAAATCCATGGAAATGCTCTCCCATTTCTTCTCTGGAATGGGTAGAGGTTGTAGTAGCCCTGAGGGGTGTGTCTGCTCGAACTTGTTCTGCTGACAAGTCGTGCACTCTCGTATGTGTTTCAGCACATCATCCTTGAGACCCTTCCATGAGAATCTCTCCCTGATCTGCCTATATGTTTTGAAGTATCCATGATGCCATGTTGTAGGCAAATCATGACATACCTTCAGAATTTTCCCCTTCAGAGTGGATTCTGGAACCAAGTAGATCCGGTCCTTGTAGAAAATGACATCATCAAGAACCCAGTATCTATCATCAATCACTTGTCCGTCCATCACCTCACGAGCAAATTTGTTTTTGGAGTATTCCACCAACAAATGAGCTTTCCAATCTGTACAAATGTCCATCATCGAACATCCTGCTGGCCTCCTGGACAAGGCATATGCCATGATATTCCTTTTTCCCTTGACATACTTAATGTCAAATTCAAAGGCTTGGATATTTGAGACCCACTTCTGCTGCCTCTCACTGAGGTCTTTCTGATCAAGGAAATACTTGAGACTATTATGATCAATCTTCACTACGTTGCCAACCAGATACTGCTTGAATTTGGTTAAGGAATGCATGATCGCTAGTATCTCCTTTTCATAAATAGGATAGAGTATCTCTGACTCATTAAGATTTCTGCTCTCAAACACAATGGGGTGCCCCCCTGCATCAAGACTGCTCCAATCCCCACCCCTGATGCGTCACACTCTAATACAAACGGCTAGGAAAAGTCTGGAAGGGCTAGAACAGGGCATGTTCTCATAACCTCCTTCATTTTGTTGAATGCCTACTGTGACTCCTCTGTCCAATGAAAATCACCCTTCTTGATCAAGTCTGTGAGTGGTGCTCCCAACTGTGAAAAACCCTTGACGAACCACCTGTAGTAACTGTATAACCCAAAGAATCCTCTCAACTCTGTGAGATTTTGGGCATTGGCCAATCCACAATGGCCCTGATCTTTTCCTGGTGAACCTGTACTCCCTTCCCACTGATGATATGACCCAAGTACAATAGTTCCCTCATGCCAAATTCACATTTGGATTCCTTGGCATATAAAGAATGTGCTTGCATAATATCCAAGACCTTCCCCAAATGTGCTAAATGTTCATCCCATGTCTTGTTGTAGATCAATATATTGTCGAAGAATACCAAAAGTGTCTGAAATGGCATTGGAACACTGTCTTCTAAATTTCTTGCTCCCTGATGCTGATCTAATGGTATCCTGAGCGTAGATCAATCTTAGTGAAAACTATTGCCCCATGTAACTCATCCATCAACTCATCTATGCGTGGAATGGGGTAACGATTCTTGATCATTTTCTTGTTGAGAGCTCTATAATCGATGCACATCCGTAACGTGCCATCCTTCTTCAGTACCAGGATGACTGAAGATGGAAAAGGACTCATGTTGGGCCTGATGTGCCCCATAGCAAGCAATTCTTTGATTGCTTTCTCAATTTCTTCCTAAATTTCTTGGGGTGCCTATAGGGTGTTGTAATCACTGGTGTAGCCCCTGCCTCTAACTCAATGATGTGATCAAAACCCCTGTCTGGCGGTCTCCCTGGTGGTATCGGCGCAAATACTGGCTCATAATGTCCCAGAAGCTCTCTGATCTGTGGATGGTATTTCTCCCTACCCTCTGAGTCCTTTCACGTGGTGATCAAACACTCTGTTGCATAAGCCACATCACCGTGATGAAAGATCCACTCCATCCTCTTTTCCGATACTGCTCGAGGTGCCCCTGTAGACATGCCTCTCAGCACAACTCTCGATCCACTGGCATCTCTGAAGCTCATGGTCAACATCTGATAGTTGAACCCAATCTCCCCCAATGAATATAACCACTATACCCCTAACACGACATCAGTATCTGATAGGTCAACTACATAGAATGTGTCAGTCAAGGTGTAGTTGCCTAGTTTGACCTCTAGGTCAGGGATAATGTCTAACCATGTCATCGTGTATACATCAGCCACTGCCACATGGAATCCCTCAAACTCCTCTGTGTGTAACCCCCTCCTGGATACTAAGGATGCATCTATGAAGTTGTGGGTGGCCCCACCATCAACTAAAGTTGTCATGCATTTCCCTTGTACAAGGCCCTTGAGCTTGAGAGTGTTGTACCTGGGTACTCTTGAAAGGGTGGCTATGGTTCCCCCTTTCACCTCTCTATGAGGTTTTGCCTCCTCCTAGGGTTGTTCCCTTGTTGGTATTTGAGGTTTCTTCGGCTGCTGCTCTGGCTCATGAGTAGTCTCAGTCTCTGAATCACTGTCTGTCGGTGCCTGAATATCCTCATCCTCCTCCTCACTACTTGATTCCACTTCAATATAGTGGATTTGTCCCTTCCCCATGCATCTATGCCTGGGAACCCAAGGGTCTCTGCAAGAGAATCAAAGTTTCTTCCTAATCAACTCCCGTCGCGTATCATCATCCAACTTGGGCTTGCCCTTCCATTCCCTTAGAAGATTCTTCTGATCCTTGTCTCTCTGTGGTACAAAGGGTTTGGTGAAGGCTTTAGTTTTGGGCACTGAATCCGCCAAATCTCTAGTGCGCCAGATGGAATCCTGCAAGGTATGAGGTCGGTAGGCCTTCACCCATCCTCTCAAGGGTTCTGTGAGCCCTTCTATGAATAGCATGACCAATCGGGGTTCAGATATGTCTGTCACTGCCACTGCTACCCTCTGAAACTCTGAGATGAATGCCTCTATTGTGCCAGTTTGTCTCAACTAGGCTAGATCTCTAAAATGGATCTCTGGATCCCTCCTATCAAATCTATCGATGAGTCTCTTTGTGAACTCTCTGTAGGAGGTGATGCGATTGTGACCCAATGTCACCAATCCGTGATACCACCACTTGTGTGCCTCACCCTCCAAGTGTAGGGTGGCGAAATTGATGGCCTCTGATTCGGTCATCTGGTTGAGCTTGTAGTAGGTGTCTAGTTTTTGTACCCAACCTATGGCGGTGCATTTGGACGATCCGTCAAAAGAAGGTATGGTGAGTTTACCAAATTTTCAGATGAAGTCAATGTTATGCCCTTGTTGTTGCTGCCCTCCCCTCTGTGGCTCTCTAGGGAAGTTCCTGAGTCCTTGTCCACAATACTCGACTAAGGTCATATCCTAATGAAATTCATAGCCCAAGGCTGCATACTCTCTCTGATACTCTGCAATGTCCTTTGCATGAGTGGGCGATCTTTGTGCTATCGGTATCTATGCTACTACCGAGGATGCCCTCTGGAAATTGGGAAACAACGGACGTGGAATCCTACTCGCAGAGATATATGTGTGAGTGGGTGACTGGGGTCTACTGCCTACCCCTGAGTTCCCATGTGTTGCATGTGGGGCTTGTGTGCCTGGGATGTCTACCATAGCTATTCTATCTTCTACCTGAGCCAAAGACTGAGACATGGTCCGTTGACTAGCTAGCATATCACCGATAACCTGCATGAAGGCTACGTCTGGATCCACGGGGGCCTTACCAATTCCCTCTGGTCTCTCATATCTGTCACCTAGCCTCCTCTCTGCTTCGTGCTTGGCCTCGCACTCTTCTCCTCTCTCTACTTCTCTGTGTGCCTCTTCCTCTTCCTCTGAACTGGGAGGGAAGGGAGGAAAGTTAGGCCTATCCCTTCTTTCTTTGCGCCTGTTGTAAGTGACATATTCGTCACCTACGTGATCACAGCCATCTGGTTCTTCTGCTATATTCATTGTCTTTAGTCATAGGCTGGCAGGACTAAAGTTCTAATACCATTGAAATATCCTTGATCCCACTGATCAAGATATTTGCTACTGATCTATTATTCTGTCATGCAGATCTGATACACTGGGGGTTTCTGGATGCGTTTCAGTTGTATGTTTGAGATCTTGATGGTTATTGCATGTGCATGTGGGTTATTGCATGTGCATGTTTCATATTTATGGTTTAAACAACATATAAAGGATGCATGCAAAAGTAAAGAACATCAACTGCCCAATATCATGTATTATACGGTTCGAGCATGGAAATACAATAGCCTACTGGAAATATAGAATATAAACGTCAGCCAGATCTCATGGATCAGCACTGGAATACAATCAAATAACATAAAAATACCCATGATCAGAAGATGATAGCAGATCTGATGCATGCAAGGATAAATCGACGAAAATATGCGATTTCGGCGAAGTACGGTAACCGCTACCAACTGGGAAACTCGTTCGAAAGTTCAGACCATCGAAATACCCTAGAAACTACTCCAAAAGAAGCACCCTGCTCTAGACTGAAATGGGTGAGTGTCGGATCTCGAATCTGGTCTCTAAGGCATTGGATCTGGACCCCTGGGAGTTTGCGAACCTCCTGGAGCACTCGATGCGCCCCAAAGGATTCCACCAATGGAATCTACTGCTATATGGCTCAAAACAATCGTCTCGCCAAATAAGGAAATGGGTCGGAAGGATTTGTCTGGATCTGCTCTGAAACTCTGCATGCAACACCAAATGTCTCTCTGGAAGAGTTGTGCCCTAAATGGATGAATGAGTCGATCTACAAGATTCCACCATCAAAATCTGACGATAGATGGCTCAATAGAAGCACCCTAGCTGGATCTCAAATGGGTTGGAAGGAAACTACAATCTGGATATGGATCTCGTGCAGCTCTCCAAACCCTCAAACTGACTTGCACCCTCACTGGCTGAGCTGTGCACTCTGCAATGGATACTCCTGAAAAGTACAGTGAAATACCTAGATGGTATCTCCGATGGGCTAGGGTGTGTCTCTCAACACCGAAACCGATCAATGGTGGTGGCTTCCTCCAGAAATCCACAAAACAGTAAGTTCGGCTCTCCTCCTCCTCTGGTAACTCTCAACATCAAATCATAACAATGCATAATGAGGAATTAGGTCAAATTCCTCCCTTTATACCTTTCCCAATCTAATTCACCATTGACCTCACTTAAGCTAGGTGCTTTTCCTCCTAAAGTGATTAATTAATTAATTAAGTCCCCCTTTAACACCTTTTCATTCTAATTCTTCGTTGACTTGGCTTAAGTGACTTTTCCTAAGTATTTTGTCTTAATTCATCGTTTAGCCATCAATTCCTCCTTATTTCTCCATCTTGTTCCCTGTTTGTGCCTAACTATAGTCTATGGGAACATATAGACTACTAAGTCACTCCGGAATGGCCTACTCTTGGGAACGGGACATCACAGTTACCTCCACATTTGGCCATGGATAAATACTCCTTTAAGCGAATATTAACATATGCAAAAAAATTACTTCGCCTTTGTTACCTCCACATTTGGCCATGGATAAATACTCCTTTGGTTATGTTGGATAAATATTGCTAGAAACAGAGAAATACATCAATACATTATTTCTATTAATGAAAGAAATGTACAGAAACTATAAAAATATTGAGTGCAAGACTCGCTAGAATGGTGGAAGCTTTATCTTTGAGATGAGATGTGATGGCTACGCTCATTCACACGAAGATGATTACAATGAGGCTCTGAAGGATCTTTTATGATAAACATGAATTCCAAAACCCTAGACATCCAAAAACCTAACCCTTGGAGATGAAACACCAAAAGTCATGTGGGTCCCGTTGGGGTAAGTTAGTACATCAACTTCTTGGGATCGTAACTTTTGCATACAATCTATGTTTTAGGTGTGTCATAACTCGTTGGAAAGGTACTTTCGAGAACTATGCATTATGCTATCAATCTTGACTCTGTCTACAATTTGACTATGTCAAGCCAAGAAAACATTGTTTAGGACCCCAAAACGGATCTAAAAGTATAGAAAGATGTACGGACATGAAAACTTCCAAAATAAGCCAGTTGGAATAGGTGGGTGGCCATCAATATCCCCCTGGATGTTGTGTAGAGCTTCAAGATAGCCCCAGAAGTGTAGAACCCACAATTACAAAGAAATGTCCATGTTATCGCTCAGTTTGTAGGAAGGGTTTAGGTAGCTTGAGTCAAGGCTTCAAACTGGCGTAACAGGAGCTTCCCCACCCACTGTCACCTCGATGGGGAGCTCTTTCTATTTAGGGTGGCTAATCCCAAGGGAAACGTCCCTAGTAATCTGGGTTTCTGAAGGAGAAGGATCTAGGTTTAAGGCTTCGAAGGTTAAGAATAGGCTTCCCTTAACAGATTACTGCCAATATGATAGTCAAAGAGGAAGAGTCCCACTGGAAGGCACCTATTTGCGATACAAGACAAAAAGAACTAGAACGTGCTGCAGTGGTTAGTGCTTCACAATTTAATGACTATCTTTAACATATATGAGCATTAAAAGATGTAATTATTGACGAAGTCAATGATTGCAATAAAAGCTTATGTTAATATCACTTCTTCAATAAATACACAAGAGATAACAACATTCAATGTGTAAAATCAGATCTTCATTATATCACAATGCAGTAAATATCATAAATCTGCTCATATATAAATATTGTTGCTGCATCACAATTGCAGAATGGAGGTGACGTCAGCCCTAAATTATGCTAGTTTTGGAAGGCAAAAGTGAACGTTTTGCTTATTAAACCAAAGAAAATAATCTACACTTCAAATGCCGACCAAATCACAAGGTTTCACACTTAAATAGTGGCTAAAAGAGGCTTGACATCATAAATACCGTTGTTGTTATAGAAGTGACGTCAGCCCTAAAACAATTCAGTTTGAGAGACAAAGAGAAGGACGTTTTGCAAGTTTAGACTTATGAAAGTGATTAACAACTCAAGGTCTATCAAACAAGGTGACAAATGTCAAAACGTTTTAGGCCAAGCAAGGGTTTTAGACATGTATGACGTCACCCATATTGTTGTTGTTTTTAGGGTTAGGGTTAGCTAGTCAAAGAGGTGGACGTTTTAACGAATCAGCCAATGAAAAAGCTTAAAACCTCTATGGCTATCAAGAGATGACTCAGCCGCAACTTTTAATCCAAACACAAGTCTAAATAAGGCAGGACGTCACCACTATTAGGGTTAGTTCTAGACGCTAGGGTTAGTAGGGTTAGTTAGGGTTTCAAATCAAGAGAGTTTTGAAAGATTTGTTTGAACATCAAAGACTCAAAGTTGTAGCTTAAGACCAGTGCCTTGGGTATTATGGAGTCAAGGAGTAAGGCTAATGGCTTGGGAGAATTTAAATCTAAGGACGGGAGAGTTAGGCTTGATTGTGTTACTATGGCAAGGCCACCAAGTCAAAACCCTAAGGGGAGGAGGCTCATTCCGGTGTAGCTAAAGCTAGGCCTCATGCTCCTCCCTCTTTCCTTAGAAATCTTTGGCAAAACGACTAGCTTTAAAATACTAGTCTAGGGCTGAAAAGTGTTGCTTGAGGACAAGGCTTTTCAAACCCTAAGAGTCCAAACCCTAAGTGTAAACTCAATTAGGCCTAGGACGTCCTTTTTTTTCAACTTCTATCCAAAAATAACCTAGAAAAAAGAATGGCTAGTGTAGCTATGGCTAGGCTAAACCTTCTTTAATCAATGGCTAAACTAGTTTTTGTCATGGGGACATGAAGCCACGACCTACTTGTGTGTTGGCTCCCTAGGGTTTCAATGATGAAGCATT
>ML848402.1:0-33757 GCA_009831015.1 Picea engelmannii | reverse complement strand
ACGTTTATATTCTATATTTCCAGTAGGCTATTGTATTTCCATGCTCGAACCGTATAATACATGATATTGGGCAGTGGATGTTCTTTACTTCTGCTTGCATCCTTTATATGTTGTTTAAACCATAAATATGCAACATGCACATGCAATAACCCACATGCACATGCAATAACCATCAAGATCTCAAACATACAACTGAAATACATCCAAAACCCCCCAATGTATCAGATTTGCAAGACAGAATAATAGATTAGTAGCAAATATCTTGATCAACGGGATCAGGGATATTTCAGTAACAAAGGTAGAGTAATTTTTTGCATGTGCTAATATTAGCTTACGAGGTTGATTCTGGAATATTTTTCATGGACATATATTTTTAAATCGGAGTTTTCATCAATGTGGAGTTCTTTAAATTGGGGATTTATTGAGCAATGATAAAGAGTATCAACGTGTCCATGATTGTGACAGCGGGTGTTTATAGAATTTAATATAGGATGTCATTTATCATCACAGATCCCAATGCGTACAAGTCCACACAACCCAAATGCACACAACACCATTAAATCTTTGGAGAGCAACTTTGAATGCACACAGTCACCGAAACAATAATGCTTCAAACTTCACGTCCAATAAAATCACAGAAAAATATATATTTTTTTATTTAAATAAAAATTATTAATATGATGCTGCTATGTTTAACATTGAAAAAATAAATAAAATTAAAGTCAAACTGCCAACTAATAGGTAGTCAAGCCAACGAATCATACCCTCGACAGGGACTAATAATAGGATGTCAAAAGACTTTAAGGATGAAGATAAAACGATAGTCCCTACAAGTACAATGCTCCTTCACCACGTTTTTTCATAAATATAAAAGTGGCTTTCTCGAAACCCAGAAATATAAACATGTCCATAAAAATACATGATCATTGTACAACTCAAGATTGTGTGGATAAATAAAAGTCTTCTAAAAGGTTTTGGAAACCTCTCGAAGATTCTCTACTAACTTGGCACCATAAAAATATATGGACATTGTACAACTCATAATGTGTGGATAAATAAAAGTCTTCTAAAAGGTTTTGGAAACATATGGAAGATTCTTTACTACCTTGGCACCACTCTAGCACAATAGAATTGTGCCACATACGAAGCACACGTCAAAGTGCAGTTTCAATATGTCCTAATGTATCAAGATTGTGGATTTCACATGAAGATGGTGGAGGGCACATGTGATCAGTCTTAGTGTTGACAAATGCTTTAAGATGGTAGCATAATGTTGAATGGATCTTTATGTCAAAAATCTATTTCTACTTATTTGTAAATGGGCATTTACTATAAAAGTTGACTCATTGATTGTCCAAAATTAAGATAGTTAACCATGAGGGTTTGATAAAACAATGTAGTTAGCATTTAGGGTTTGTTCCAAAGTGTATTTAAGGATATAGGAGGGACTTTTTAGAATTACATTTTATCATGTAAATCTTGTGATTAAGGGTAGGACATGATCCAAATTGTTATTTTGTGGACATGTTATTTTGGGGAAGTTCGTCTTCTTTGTGATCCATGCTCACAGTAAGCAGAAGGTCATCGCCATATCCATGGCCTCTACACAACACCTCTCTTTGCAATAGAAGAAAGTGGACGGGATCGTGGAAGAATACAGAGACATCTTCGCCTCACCTACAGGGGTATTGACACACTGCCAAATCAAGCATCCAATTGATCTGACCACCGACACACCTCTACCTAATGGACTAGTCTATCGATGCTCGTTGGTGGAGAATGACAAAATCAGGCATCAGATCCAAGAGCTTCTTCAAAAGGGGCACATCAGACCCAACTCCTCCGGAAGCCTGATTGTACTGGTGTAGAAGAGGGACGAGACTTGGCGACTCTCCATTGATTACAGAGCCTTAAACAAAATAACAGTCAGGAATCGCTACCCCATTCCCAGGATTGATGACCTTTTTGATCAACTCAAGGTGGAAAAGTTCTTCAGCAAGATTGACCTGAAGTCTGGCTACCACCAGGTTCCCATCGAACCAACCAATGTCTTGAAGACAACTTTCAAGTCTAAAGAAGGTTTCGACGAATGACTAGTCATGCCCTTTGGCTTAAAAATTGCACTAGCCACTTTGATGAGGTTGATGGACGATGTATTGAGACCCTTCACCAACTCCTTTATGGTTATATATTTTGATGACATCCTCATCTTCAACAAAACGTGGGAGGAGCACATGCGTCATATTCAACAGGTTTTGAGCACTCTGCGACAACACAAGATTTATGCCAACTTGGAAAAATGCTCTTTTGGCATGAACAAGGTCCAATACCTGGGATACACTATTGATGAGCATGGGGCACATGTTGATCCAGCTAAGATCCAAGTCATCTGTGGCCATCCCTGACCACACTAATTGAGCTTCGGAGCTTCTTAGCACTCGCTAATTTCTACCGACGGTTCGTGTTGTGATACTCCCATATTTCCTGGGCCCTCAACCGGGTGACCAAGGATGGTGGTAGGTCCAAGTTCATGTGGGGGAAGGAGTAGCAATGAACATTTTATGATTTGAAACATCATTTGTGCTCATCTCTAGTACTCTCCATGCCCGATCTGACTATGTTGTGGGTGCAGTTCTCACTCAGCACGGGCATCCGGTGGCATACCATAGTGAGACACTCTCTGATGTTGTTTGTAAATACCCCACCTATGACAAAGAAATGTATTCCGTTGTACAAGCATGTCGTCAATGGAAACATTACATTCTGGGGAAAGAGACGATCATACACACTAATCACAAGCCTTTGCAGTTCATACATACACAGGGGGAATTGCAGAACGACCGGCATTAGAAGTGGTCCACCTACCTGCAACAGTTCCATCTCAAAATAAAGTATAAGACATGTATCTCCAATGGTGTCGCTGACTGCCTCAGTCAGCCTCCTGTGGCTACACTCACTACTATGCTCCATTCCTGTGGACATGAAACATCGGAGTGGCCCCAAATTTACCAGCAAGATCCAGACTTCACCACCACATATAAACTCTTGGGTATAGGCACCATTGTCACTGATTTTCACATTCAGGATAGACTCTTATGCCACTTGGGCCATCTCTGTGTTCCTACAAGTGAGCGTGCAAAGCTGATTTGGGAAGCCCACTACAGTTGCGTGGCAGGACATTTCGGCATAGAGAAAACTGTGGTTGTTCTTTAGAAACATTTTTTTTGCCCAAAACTTCGACATGACATCAACAAATATATCAGATCTTGCATTTCCCGTGCCATTGCCAAGCCAACCATCAACAAGCAAGGCCTATACACCCCTCTTCCTATTCCCGAGAAGCCATGGGAATCTATCTCCATGGATTATATGTCTGGTTTGTCATCCAAAAATCACGAAAATGACTGCGTGTTTGTGGTCGTTGATCGGTTTTCGAAGATGGCCATCTTCACAACCTGTAAGAAGAATGTCACAGCGGCAAGTACTGCCAAGCTCTCTTCTTCGAATGAGTTTGGGTCCACTTTGGGATCCCAAAAACCATCATCTCTGACCAAGACAACAGGTTCCTCAACACTTTTTGGTCGAGTCTCTGGTCTCTGTTGAACACCAAGCTCACAAAATCCACTTGTTTCCACCCCCAGACCGATGGCCAAACCGAGGTCGCCAATCAGATGATTGTGCACATCCTGCGCATGTACAATTCTAAGCATCCCCATACATGGGACGAGATTCTCCCATATGCCCAACATAGTTAAAACATGGCTCTCCATAGTTCCACCGACCATAGCCCATTTCAGGCGGGTCTGGGATTCCAAACCTTGGGACCCATTGATTTTGCACTTCCTCTTGCCACCGCACAGACCAAATATTCCCCTGATTAGTCTACGATCAACAAAGCCACCAGATTCATTGAGAGGATTCAACACATCCGCTAATAGGTCCAGGAGATTCTACAGAAATCCAATGCTAAGTACAAGCAGCGACATGATAAACACATGGTACCACACCAGTTTCAATTTGGAAACAAAGTTTGGTTACATTTGCAAAAGGATAATCTCACCGAGCCCCATCAGAAGCCTCACCCACTTTGTTGTGGGCCTTAAACTATCACCAAGGCGGTGGGTAGTAATGATCTTGAGCTCAACACTCCACCCTTCCTTGGTCTGCATCCAATATTCAATGTGGACCTCCTTCGGCCATATTTTCCTCCATTATTGGACACCTCTGAGATCACTGAACAATTGACGCCAACAGAGCTCAACCTTTATTGCATGGAACAAGAATCCACCGATCAGATAGTGGACACATAGGTCAAGGGCACTCGCCAGCAATAGATCCAACTTTATCGGGTTGTTAAGGCAGGGCAACTCATACACCAAGGCAAGTGGCTCACCCGGGGCCAAATCCAGCAAATGTTTCTTCACTTGATGGGGGAAATCAACGCAATGGAGACCATTGCTTCCTAAGGGGGAGGATTGATCCAAGTGGATATTGGTGGCCACCCACCTATTCCAAGTGGCTCCTCATGTCTATTTTTTATTCATAACGTCTTTATGTACTGCTTTATAATTGTGAGTTCTACCCTTCTGGGGATGTCTGAAGCCTCACACATTATCCAAGTGGATACAAGTGGCCTCTCGCCTAATCCAATTGGCTTATTTCGTATGTTTTCATGTCAACACATCTTGTTGTACTTCCAGGGATGTTTTGGCCCCCTAAATATTGTTTTTTTGACTCGCCATAGTCAAACTATAGACAAAGTCAAAGTCTGACGACAGAATGTGTAGTTCTCTGAAAGACCTTTCCAACAGGCTGTCACACCCCTAAAATAGAGGTCGTATGAAAAATTTATGACCCTAGGAAGTTGAGGTACCAAATTACACCAACTTACCCATAGGGCCCACATGACTTTTGATGTTTCACCTTGTAGGGTTAGGTTTTAGGATGTCTAGGGTTTGGGAATTCATGAGTAATATGAAAAGGGCCTCTAGAGCTTCATTGTAATCCAATCTGCTTAGACGGATGCATGTAGCAACCACATCTCTTCTCAGAGATAGCTACCACCATTCAAGCAAGTCTCAGTTCTATAGTTTTACAGTTTCAGCCTATTTCATTATTTAATAGAAGATATTGTTCACTGGATATTTGTGTTATTCTTACTATTTCTGTGTTTATGATATTCAGTCTATTAATCAGTTCGTTCCGCTCCTAAATCCAGATCAGAATAAATTGAGGTGATTTTATTGTTTCATTGGTATAGACTTTATAAATATAGGGAGTAATCATCTTTAGTCGATCTTCAAAATCACATTATTCTTCCAATGTTTGTTTTGTTGTTGTTGACATGCTTCATTTCTATCAAACGATCATCTTCTCTTGCATGGAGGAATCTTGAATTTTCCATAGGGTCAGGTTAAATTTGTGTGCATGTTCCAAACTTGTCTATGAACGACCCAAATATGAGAAACTTCCTTATATCTTTCCATTTGTGCCATTTTCCCCTCCTGGAATCACTCTTGTTCTTATGCTTATAAGTCTTCTTCTACTTTTATTTCATAGTTAAGTTGTGTACCTAATGTAACCCAACTCCTAACATCCACTATAGTGGTCCTTTGACTATCTAATTCCAAAATCAGGGCTTATGTGACTTATAGACCTATCGATTTTTCTGCAATAAGTGGTTATCCACATGTGATTCCAGAAAATGCTTTACAAAAGTTTCCTTGTTTTCAAGGTAATAATGTGGTTGATGCTAGGTGTCATGTTTACAGGATTTCTCATTTCTTTGCTAAAGGGTGTAACACTGTTTGGCATGAATATGTGGGAATGAAATTGTTTATCTTGTCCTTTGATGATGATGATATTGATTGGTTTACAAAACTTAAGGATAAACAGTTTAAAACTTACAAAGAATTGACTAATGCTTTTATGGAAAAATGGAAGGAGAAGGAACCTCCAGATATAAAAATAGTCGGTTCCGATATTAAGATAGATACTCCCATCAAGGAATTAATAGAGGTTATTAAATCCACAGAGTTCATTTGTGCAAATCAGTTAAAAACCATGAAACCTCACCTTTCCAGTGCAAGTAATTACATTGGATATTCAGATCTTATAGAGATAGAACTTCACAAAGAGCATAAAGAAGAATTTCATTTGGAAATTATGGAAGAGATTGATGATGAGTCATTGGTTGATCATGAGGAATTTAAGTTTCAAGTTTTTGAATATCCAGATAATTCAAATCCCCACCTACCTTCTGAAAAACCCATCTCTTCAAAGAATATCTTCGACAACCTTGACAAGAACAATGAAGTAGTTTCCTTGATAGTTCCACTTCCAACCTCTCAACCATAAAATTATTCGATACAAGATAATGGGAATATGGGGGCCAACTTCATTTTACAATTTCCAGATCATTATGAGCAATGGTTGGCCTTCCATCATGGCAGTCTAATTCATAAATTTATAAAAAATTTACAAGCCTTGCTATACTGCGATGTTTGGTTGAATACAAAAAGACACATGTTTCTTGGGTGGTCTATTCTCAAGAAAAAACTCCAAGTTGATCAGGCTTGGAAAATGATATTCAACGAGTCATCCTGGGCAAGGATGTTTCAAATATCTGAGGTCTTATTTCATTCATGACATGGCCGGTCCTAATTCTTTCCATCTTATCCATTTGTATGGTGAACGCTCAAGCTATTTTTCAAATGATAAACCATTTGGTGTCCAAAGGGGCACCCTCTGTAACATGTCTCTAACCTTTCTCCCTTGATTATTTCAGTTTTGTCATTATTTCATTTATGTACATAGTTCATTGTATAATCATTCCATTTATTTGGTTATTGTCAATGCCTTTTAATTTATTTATTATTCTTTCCACACATGTACTTATGTTGGTTATTGGTGAGAACTTTGTTTTGTAGATTCGAAGGTTCTTACATGTTCTCCTTCCCAAAGATTGAGCACATGTCCCTATGTGGACCTAGATGTTTACCACCTATTTCAACTAGGTGTCAATGTCATGTATCATGAAGATATGTACCTTGTGGTATGACAAGTTTGAAGACTTATGGCTCAACAGGGCAATTTTGCCCCCCCACACTTCTTTCTATGTCCACATAATGTATGCTCCTCTACGTGGGATAATTTTGTAATATGTTAGCATGGGTCAAGTTTTAATAATTTATTTTCCTAGGACTTTATCATTAGGGAAGTTCTCTCATTGAGTGTTTTTTTCCTCGGGTAATTAATCTTTCTTTTCAACGATTTTAATTACTCTTGAGTTTTTCACTCAATAATCCTCCAAAGTGGTGAAATATGTTCTAATGATCGAGCCAAATGGGTGAATAAGGTCTAAATATATTTTAAATGACCATGCTAGACATCTCCTAGAGTCTTGTGAAATTCCATTAGGTTTTGATAGTATTTTTTAATAATTAAAATTTTCCGTAAATTGGAAATTTTAATTATTTTTTATGAAAAATGTAAAAAATTGGTCCTTATGGATTTTGTATAGGAGTGTGAGTACTAAAATCAAATGGCTTATGACCCTGTACACCGTTGGACCAAAATTTAGCTTAATTGGACAAGTTTTTCTTGGTCATTGTCCATGAGGAGTCCAAGTCAATCAAAAGTCAACAAATAATTGGCTAAGGTAAAAAGCCAAAAAATTGTAAAAATGTCTAAAGTCACAAGAGAGAGTGGGAAAATGATTTGTAATGTATTTCCTAAGTTGGAAGAGTGATAATCCACTTAGAAGACCTGCCCATCCCAAGTCAACAACCAAAAGTGAGTCTCCCTAGTGAAAAGTGTGCCTCCCTTCTTCATGAACTTAAGGGAAAATAAAAATTAAAGTGAAAACGTGTCTAAAACCCTAAGTGAACCCTTCCTATAGACTAACCTCATATTTTAACAAGAGGAACTAGGTTCCCCCCCTTCACACCTCACCCATCAAACCCTAACTCACTACCAAAACCTTAAAAGTGCACCCTCCTTGACTTGTTCTCTCTCTCTTAGATGGGTGACACTTGTAACTCATCCAAGAGGGGTCTCTCATATTTCCCTTTTTTAAAGGAATCCCCTTCTCCTCATTTTGACATGAGTTTACACAACAACTCTATTATGCCAAAATCTCTCCCCACTCTCTCTCATTCTCTCCCATTTTCTCTTGTAATTATTGGTGCCATTTGGTAACCTTTATTGGAGCAATGAAGTGAAGCTTTGGAGGATCTCTTGGTGTTCTTTTGGTATTCTTGGTGCATTCTCGGTGCTTTTGGATTCTCTTGTATGGTATTTTCTCTTGGTGAGGTAACATTGTAGATTTTGTTTATCTTTGTCCCACATTGTTTTACTTGAAGAACCCTAAGCAAAGTATTTTGCTAGGGATAAATCTGTAGTAGTATTGTTATAGGTTTATGTGATTTGTTTTTATTAGTGTTTGCAAAGTATTTTGTAGGCCTTTTAAAAGATCTCACCTTCTTGCCTCATTGCATAGCAAGGGTTTACAAATTTGCAAGTTGTCAAAGCTTGGAGGAGGAACTCCAAAGGATTCATTTCATTCCATATAATTTTCTGTTTTAATTTTAGCCTTCTATTTACTTATTTTCTGCTCATATTATCATTCAAATCTTGCTAAAAAATTCAATCTTTAAGTTCATATTTTTTTTGTAAATATTTATGTACATATACTAACTCAAAACTAACATTTTGTGATGATTTTTAGTATTTTCCAGCAAGCTTTCTTTGTTGTTTTATGCAGGTTTTCATCATAAAAAGAAGAGGTGGTACCCAAAATAGGAAACTAGAGGCTCAAGAGAACATTACTAAGATTTGGTGCAAAGCCCCACTCTCTCTCTCTCACTTTCTAAAAATATTGTAAGCAGCCCAAGAGAGTCTCTTGGGCTTGCATTTTCTTTTTCTTTCCAAATTTAAAATCTATAAAGTAATTTTAATTGTTTTCCCACACTTTGCATTGTGCTTGGCTCTGCCATCCTTGCAAAATCGTGCCAGCTAGGATTATATTTTTTTTGGATTTTTGCTTTAATTAATTTTGTCCACCTTTGCCACAAAATCAAAGGCTTTGTCCTCCACCTTGTGCCAAATTAGTGTGGTTATCTTGTTTAAGTTATTTATTTTAATCAATTTTTTGTTTGTCCACACCTTGCATGTGAGTGGTTATGCCATCCCGCAAAATCGTGCTGACTAGTGCTTAAAATTTTATTTTGGAAAAGTAAACAAATTTACCCCTCCTTTGCCCCATATTCGCTCCCCTTGTCACTTTGTGGATCTTGGGTAGTAAGAAAGGGAAAAGGATTGAGTGGATAGTTTAATTAGGCACCCATTTCTATTATTGTTTGACCACTAAAATAAGATGACTTGTGGAGGCTAGACAATCACGGCTCTAAGTGTCCTCCCTGTTGAGTGCCCGAGCACGTTGGACTTAACCTGTGGAGCTAGGGGAGAACCTTGTTGTTCTTCTTATTGAGCACCCAACATTTCCTCTTGGCTAAGGGATAAGGACTTGGGGTAGTCACATAGCTTAGGCTTGCAACTCTTCACATCTAAACCACTAAGTTAAAAAGAAACTTAAAACTAACTAAGAGCAACCTAAACACTTGCAATTCTTATTTCCATAATTTATTTTCAAGAATTTACATTCTATTTATTTTCTGCAAGTTATTCACATTATTTTTTATTTCCTATTAAAGCATTCTTTAATTCTTTGGGAAGTAATTGTTTATATGTAAAGTTATTTTGTGAATCATTGTGGATAAATTTATTGTTTTATTTCAAGTTGTAAAGATACCTTCTTGGGAATATTTGTTCAATGAATAGAATTTAATAATCTTTAGGCATTGGTCTACTTGTAAAATAAAGGTTTTCTTGTCATTAAAATATTGCATATGGAATTGGTTGATTGTCATTGGGTTGGGTAACATTAATAAAAAACTTAATTAACACCTAGAATTTTAATAAAACATTCACATAGTTTAATAGGGTCTACCCCCCTTGGCTTCCCTAGGAGTGAGCCTAGACAGAAGGAGTCTAGATTGAGGTGACAATGGGTCTAGATTCAATATTGTTCCTCCAAGGACACACCAAGTGGGTTGGAGACTTATCCACATTTGTAGGTGTGTATTAGGATGAAAACATCGTGCACACATGACCATCCACATGTTAGGATTTTCTTCTTACGTGGATGACCGTTGTGTTTTTTGCACCCTTTGGGATCATTCCAAGAAATGAAGTTGGGAACCCTAGAACCCAAAGCAAGAATCATACCACCTCTCCTCTCGCATGCAAACCCTTCTAGGTCCACCAGTCATGCAAACCATACTAGGTCCATTAGTTGACATTATGAAAAATTGTCGAACTCCATGCTAATGAAGGGTTTCATTATACTACACTCGGTTATGTACTACCACAATAACATTGTATCCTTTATTCACATGAATGGTTGGGTCCAGTAACTTCCCATTCATAGTTATTACATTTGGCATTTGCTCATCCCTTTCGACTATATCCACGACAACTAAGGATATCCACATAGAATAGAGGCACACGAGGGTTTCTGACAATGACAACAACCTAAGAACACCCACATTACTAAGTATATTTTCTCCACTATCGTGCCAAACTCTTTAAGTAGTGACTGGGTAACCAAAAACTGCTTAGAATACATGACCGCATATCCCAATCTTGTCCCCCATCTCGAGGTGGTCAATTTACTAGTATTTTGTTGTGGGAGATGAAGTTCCCATAGAAAAGGGTTTGGATATAATTCTCTATTCAAATTTTGTAATTTTGAATAATTTTGCAAATACTTGGACTATGTATTGTTTAATCTGGAATTCCTTCCACGATTTGTCTAGAATAATTTTTAATTTTTTAGATATTTACAGTTAAATTGATGTCTCTTAATATGGTACCATAATCAAACACTAGACCAACGAGGAATATTCCACCTTTATCAAAACAAAGAGCATAATATGCATTACACCTTCTTGTGGAGTCTCATGCAGAGTCCTTGGTTGATCTAGGTTGTGGATTTGGAAGTTTATTTGATGCTTTGTTAGAACATAAAAATGACTTGGTATATATTGTTGGTGTCAACATTTCATAGATAAGTCTTATTCATTCTACTAAGTTCCTTCATTCAAAACTTAATGTGGATCATAAGTCTCAATTAACAATGACCATTTTCGAAAGTGCCTTTATATATGAAGGGTCCATCACTAAATTTGATCGACGGTTTCATGGTTTTTATGTTGCAATGTGAATAGAGGTGATTGAACATATGCAGGAAGACCATGCATACAAATTCAAAGAATTTTCATTAGGTACATTATGTCTTCGCACGTCAATGGTTTCTACACCAAATGTGGAGTACAATCACAGTCTTCATAGAATCGTTTCAAATAGTAAAATTGATTATGAAAGATAAGATATTATTGAGTTTGAAGCCTCTATGGTCGATATATGAGCAGAAAATGAACCTATAGAAGTTTGTAACATTCCAAAACAATGTGCTCCACAAGGGTAGAAACTTTTGAAGTTTGAACAAATGATCTGTAAGCCTATGAAACTACAGGACAATTCACGGTGATGCAAATATTGACGGATTCCAACGACAGATTTGGTATACATCTATACATTATGGTTTGATCATTATTGTGTATTTTAATATGATTTTGTATATGGGTGCATTTTTGATAGAAGCTAACACCCTTCATTTTCTAAGTTTGCATTATAGAGTCTGATTGTTAAAGGGTGGAGTTGCAAGAAACCCTTTGAGGTCCAAGTCAGTGTTTAAATGGATCAAGTTGAGGAATTATTAGAGTTACTAAACACTCCAATACTCTCTTCCATGGACAATACAATCAAAAGTGACAAAACAACTCTTCAATATGTTCTAACTTGTTTGCAAGCTTCGCAGGCCAAACTAGAACGACTTAAAATTTAGACTCAACTTCTTCATGATGAACTTTAACAAAAGAATCTTCAACATTTTAAACTAGTCCTTGTTCAGAACAACACTCTTTTCGAAGAATATGATGATGATGATTCATATCAATAACCGACGCATGAGAAATTTAATGAGACAACTTTAGATACAAGTGAAAATGAGATGAAGTTGTGCATGAACAAGTTCATCTTTCTCTTTCTAAGCCAATCATCAGAGCTTGGGAAGAAATCAAAGATAATAAGCATATAACATGTATTGGATATGAAAAGGAATTTGCCTTTCATATTCCAGATTATACTAAACTGATCGAATTCCAAAGTGTTGGATTGCTTCAAGAAAGTTCATATTCATAGGCTCCAGTTCAAGAGAAGATTCCTAAATTCTAACATTGTCAGGAAGATCAATGTTTTGATATTCATCCTTGTGAGCATTGTGGAAAGCACAGTCATCCTTCAGACAAATGTTCCAAATGAAAGAAATATGGAAGAGTAAATAACCACTATGGATGGATGACTTCTTGGAAATGGTTGTCAACAATCAAGAAAATATATCAGTCATACCAACGAATTCATTCTCAAGTATTGACACATTTTACGGTGAAAATATTTTCATCCTCTCACCTTGTACCTGACAGGGGGGGATAATATCAATGATTGACAATCATGCTTCAAGTTTCAAAGTCTTAACAATTGAGCAGTAACAAGCGGGCATGATTTGTTTTGTGGCCATCCAAAACCACCAAATTGGTTTGTGGTTATCCTTAAACCTCCATTTAGTAGAATATTTATAGCTTTTGCTAGACAATAGTTTGTGGTCATCTTTAAATTTCCATTTGAGAGCACTTCCAATTAGCAAAAGACATCAACTTACATCAAATTCTAGCTAAGTTAGGAAATTTTTCGGGAACAATTGAGGCTTAGAGCCAAGTTCCAGGGTCTGTGGTCTTCTTTAAACCACCACCACCATTTAGTAGAGGACATCAAATTCTATTAGACATTTGGTTTGTGGTCATCCCAAAACCACCAGATTTAGAGAGCACATTCAACCATCAACAAGTTTCCACTTCTAGAGTTCATCTCTCTTCTTGGAATCACATACACCCCTTCGGATTAAGGGGGAATGTTGGAAACATAATCTGTTATGGTTACACACTTGACAAAATATGAATAGTAAATTAATAGGAAATTTCATCAGGATTCCAAGAGATGTCTTGGAAAAAGAATAGAAATGTCAAATATCATGTATTTATATGTGTATCTTGTTAATGAAAAAAAAAACACGCTTATCTCCATTTGCGCACTCTAACAATATAACTTTCGACTGGTTATGTTTTTTCCCACTTTGTGAGATATTCGACTACCATGATAATATAGTTAGATTTTGTTCTTCTTTCTCACTTAGGGAATGATCCCACAAAATCAATGGCCCAAATATGAAAGGCTAGGTTTGGTTTGATTGAGTAAAATAAAGTCTCGTGTTTTCTTAGTGATTAACCTATCCTTTGACACTTATTACATTTATTGATTTTTTCTCTATAATATTTGTTCAATGTGGGTCACCAAACTCCGACTTGAAATAGTTTTCTAGCTATAGTATCTACATGGTAGTGGCCACCTATAGGACCATAGTGTACTTCATCAATTATAATTTCCCTTTCATGCTTCAAAACACACCTCCTAATCACATCATCATGACCAATCTTATATAAAAATCAATTAATCATGGTATATAGTGTAGATTTCATAACTAGCACTTCCTTTTTCTTCTCTAGTAACTCTTGAGGAGCTTTGTATTCCAAAACTAAACAATTTCTACAAGTTCTTTGGGAGTAGCTTTGACTTTGAATAGTTGGGCATTGGAAAAATCATCATCTATATTGTAGGTCCTTCTCTAGTATTGAATCTTGATAAATGATTAGGTCCTACATTAGATTTTTTTGGTTTGACTATTACTTCAGACTCAAATTCTTATAATAATAAGAGCCATCTGTAGATTTGATCTTAATGAACTCACTTATTAATGAAGTAGTTAAGAGCTTGGTGGTAGATGTAAAAAATAAAAGGGTTAGCCATTAAAAAGTGCTTAAATTTATGCAAGGAAAATATCGTTCCATGCCATTCTCTCTCCCTAGTTGAATAGTTCCTTCCAACCTTGTTTAAATTTTAACTAGCATTGGAGTTAAGGTGGTCGATGCCTTCTTTCCCAGGGTATGATAAGTCAAACCTTGCTGCTACATTGGATGCATCGACATGCATGTGAAACTTCTTGATCTAGTTGGGAAATATAAGGATTTGAGCTTCGACTAACTTTCTCTTTAGTCTTTCGAAAAGAATCATTGCAATATGCACTGTACATAAATTCTACAACATTCTTCAACAACTCATCCATAGGGAATATGATGTTTGAATGGTGTCTACTAAATTGTCCTAGAAAAATTTGTACATGTTTAGGGGTTCATGGTAGGATTTAAATATAGCATAAATTTCATCTTAGCCATGTAGAACTTAATTCCATCCTTGCATACTACGTGACCTAATTCCATGCCAATTGGGGTAGTGAATATGCATTTTCTTATATTCAAAGATAGTTTGATTTTTCGACATCTTTCAAGTATCATCTTGAGCCAATGTATTTGAATTTTAAGTAAACTATAAATGTTCCAATCGAAAAAGTATACAACCATGGTTTTGTAGATAAACTTCTGAAATGCTTTGACTACAATGTTGGAAAAGATAATAGGGGCAATTTTCAGTCCAAAAGTCACCACTCTATAAGCAAATGATCCAAACTTTGTCACAAATGTGGTATTTTCTCTATCTTCTTTTGCAATTAGATCTTGATTGTATACCCAAAAAACATCAATGAATGAGTAACACTTGTGGCTTGCTACCTCATTGATTATTTCATCTACAAACAAGGTTGGAAAGAGATCTATGATTGTTATTTTATTTAGTCCCTTAAATTCAACACAAATCCTCAACCTTTTAGGTTCATGCTTCTTGGGTTGAATAACCATGGGGCTATCTCACTCCAACTTTTTTATTGGGTAAATGATGTATGTTGCCAACATGTTTTCAATCTCCTTTTGTACATTTTCTTTTTATTTGTGTACCAATTTGAAGGGTTTCTTCTTAATAGGTTTACAAATAGGAATCATGTCATTCTTCATCTCACCCATCTCTTCGACTATCCCCTTTAATCCTCTGTAGTATTGGGAAAATACATCATGATATTGTTTTAACAAGTCGTCTGTCTCTGTTGTTTGTCTTTCCAACTGTTAATCTCCAATTTTTGCCTTTCTAAGTCAACCATCACTCAAAATATCGACTTCTTTGATTTTGATTTTTGCATCCATCCACTCCAACACCTTTGACTCATCTAGCTTTCTTTATCCCTCCTTTACCTCATTGTAAGTAGGTGGATAGTTGATTTTCTCTCCCTCTTCTTTTTTGGGTCACATTGCTTGGTCACTTTTAGTAGTACTTGACTTATTTTTGTACCTTTGGATGAACTTTTCTCCATATAAAAATTTTCCCAATAAAACTTTTATTTTCCATTTCAATTCTCCATGTTGCAAGGACTTTTTGCTCTCATTCTTCACATGTTATTTTATTACAATTTGATGTCAACCTTGTCTTGAATTTTTTTTAAAACAATAATTGGGAAACTTTATATTATGATATAACTGTATCCAATACTACAACAAGAGTTACATCACTTATGTGTTCCAAAATTTGCAACTAACTACTATACATTCCATATACTTTCCTTCTACAAGCCTATAACTCGAAATACTTGCATCCTTATACAAAAAGGTCCACAGTCCTTTGAAACGTTATATCCTATAGAAAATTCCTAAAATTTTATGAGTTTTGCAATACATAGAAATTAACTAAGAGAAAAAAATATGACATCATCATTTGGACTTGTGTTAGGATGTTCTTTCTTCAATTCAGTTGGTTCCATCTCCTCATCAAACTAGTTCACTATATATTCTCCCTTGTTTTCTCCTCAAATTTAACACTACCATTTTCTAAGAGGGCATAGTTGAATTCTCTTCTCTACGAATATTAAGGACTAGATTCCCAAGAAGGTTGCATCATGCTTCCACCACCTCAATTTGTTTTTTAATTTGAAATGTGTTTCCCAAAAAAATTGATGTCTGTGTGGAAATACGAGTTTTTAGTTGATGCAATAACCAATTGATAAATTATTGAGGACCTGTTATAGTAGACATGATATTTGTGGCTTTCAAAATCACTTTGTATCTCTCGAAGCTCATAGGAATCCATTAAAAGTCTCGATTCACAAGATTCTTCTACTATTGGGAAGTGAAATTGTTGTGGGAAATCTCACCCTGCAGATAGATTGAGTTATCCTTAGCTGGGATTTCTTCAACTAAGACAATTTAAAACAAATGGTACCTAACATTCCTAAACTCCATCCATTCATACATGAAATGAGAGAGAAAATGAGAAGGAGATCTAGAAAAGTACATGTCTACGTCGGTTGTCCTTCTTTGCTCCTTGCCACACTGAATTTGGATTCAAGCCAGCTCCAAATGTAGTATACCCGCAAAAGAATAAGACTACCCTCCTCTTCTACTAATTGCAACAAGTTAGGTAAATATTATCCTAGCAAAGTTACACTCATTCAAGCATGAATTGAAACAACAATGGAAATGAGGAAATAGGCCAAGTTAATATATATAAGAAATAATGGAACTTACAATGGGATGAAATATTCCTCCATGCTTCTCCTTTCCATCCCCTTATGTGCACTGCAATAATACTCCTGAACTGTGATATCAAAAGTTTGGTATCTTTCATGTAAACCCCCTTTCAACCTTGAGAGGCCTAGTTTATATAGGAGCTTGGGATGTTTAACCAACATAGGGAATCAAGGGAATGGTTGAGGATTAGGTGCATAAGGTTGAGATTCTTCCTCCTTAGGTTAGGATTGATTTCCCAAAGTATAACATCTTTAGCTCATGAATCACCCCAAACCATAACAACCCAAATATCCTCAGAACTTGTCCCGTAGAAAAAGGAGGAAACAATTAAAACTCTCTTAACAGGAAGGACACTCCTCTAGAGTGGAAAACAAGGTGTCCTAGATGATCCAAAATGGTCTACTAAGGGGATTCCATGAGGGGTGGGGGGGGGGACTCCCTAGACATGAGAAGGGGGGTGCCCTCCTTCCAACTAAGCCAAAAAATGAAGGAAAAAGTCATGTTTTCGACCTCCAAAATGGGTTTATTCTTCTCCTCAAGGGTTAGGGATGATGACAAAGTGTTGTTCCATGGTGTCAGAGTAATGAAACATGAATGCAACACTTAAGAAAGTGTATTTTTGGAATTACAACACTCAACTATGCAAATATACATAAGTGCGACACTTAATGAAAAAATGACATAAGTGTGACACTAGGAAGTGTGGAAATTTTACATATAACAAATTTCCCCCTAAAATGTGAGGTCAAAAGAAACTTCAAACAAACAAACATCAAACAAACATCAAACAATATATATATATATATATATATATATATATATATCATCCCAAGGAGGCATACCCATGCTCGGTACAAGTTGACTCAAAGCATGGTCGCCGACCAATACACAACAGATCCATGAAAGCACTGACTAAGGATATGGCCACCAAACATACAATGTGGATCCCTATATCCATGATCCGATCAAGTTGTAGCCACAAGATTGTACACAATGGAGCTACAATATGACGAAACAACATAGCCACATACCAATACAATGCGGATCTATGTAACAATGTGTACAAATTCTCTCCATCACAACCTGTGTTAGGAACATAACACTGGTAGGTGCTTGAAAAGTCCCCAGGGTATTCATCATAATCCCAAATTGGTACGATTCTATCCATGTGAATACATGTGCTGACATCTAAAATGGTAGAAACCACTTGATTACCAGTCATTAATGTATACCGTTAACAAGTGTGAGGGAAATAATGAGTGATGACAATGATTCCCAAGGTAACCCAATACATTCTAGAGAATGTGAATAAATGAGATGATGTCGAACATTCGAGGAATCATTTGATAAGAGGTCAATAATGTAAACCTACTGTCAAATGTGAGGAAACATGTCATTGAGGCATGCAAGTTCCAAGGTATTGATTGGTTTCTAATTATAATTCTTGGATAATGAGTTGGAGTCGACAGGAATAGACCCGTCGAAGGAGGGCCATGATGTATACCCCATCATCGACATAAAACAAAACATGAAATGATGTGGAATGATAGAGAAAATGTGGACATACTGACACAAGTATAAATACTACATAGTGGTTGTAAGGTCGATACTTCCCTTGAACATTGTGCGGCATGACAATTGACTTGGAAACACTTGAATTGATGAGGCAAGGATCCAAACATAATGTGATGATAACCATAGTGTGACAACCAAAGTTTCTCTTCGAAGGAGTTGAAAGAGTATGATGATCTGTAGAGCGTGACGAGAACCATAGGTTCTCTTCGAATGACTCAGAGACAAACAGATTACCCAACTACACAACATAATGTAGACATGTGCCATGTTCAAGGGTGACAAAAAAGTGCCATAATGTTTCAAAAAATTGACCCACTTCCCAAATTCCCCCCCCCACCATGATTGGCGAGTACCTCTTTCTTTTTAAACAAGCTTGAGGAGGATAACAAATGCTTGGTATAAGCTCATCCTTCGGATGACTCCTTCAGAGTATTTTTATTGAACCCTAGGAAGGAGTGGTTCAGTCCCATATGGGTCTTTCAATGTATGTTTTACGAGTCCAGAGAAAGTAAACTTGATGGCCTTTTCATATTTAGAGAGTTTGAAAATATGTTAAAGGATACTCCAGATGGAATTTTTCGTAAGTTTAGTCTCCCAAGCCCGAAAAAGTGTAAAACAATACAGGGGAGAACTCTTCTAGTCATGCTTGGATAGAGTATTCCTTTTTCGTAATTAGTCTAACGAGACCAAAAAAGGGATAAACTATCGCTTGAAAGATGCCCTTTCTAAAACTTTTAACGAGTGTGAAAGGAAACAAGTGCACTCGACAATCTTTTAATGTTTAGGGAGTCTTAAAAGAGCTTAAAGGAGACTCCAAATAGTTCATTTTTCGTATAGCTTTTACAAGTCCAAAACAGTGATAAAATTGTACTTGATAACTTATTCTCATGTATTTATGAGCATGAGAAATAACAAAGACTGAGCTCGGGATTGGTTTCATTTTTACACAAGCTTGAAAAAAAAATAAAACTATGCTTGGGTAGGTTTTATTTTTTCGCGAGCTTGAAACTAGAAAATAAACTATGCTTGGAACCATTTTCATTGTTTAACAGGATTAAAACTAAAAACTAACCATGCTCAAAACTTCCCAACGTAATGTCCAAAGGTTTCAAGGGAGGATACCCGTGGGTGGTTGGTTATTTTCCCCCAGCTTGAGAAGCTAACGAATTAACTCCAACATGATAACCAAAGGCTGGAGACATGCCCCCCAATCTTCATTTCATTCACCGACTCTTCTCCTATCACCATTTTCTATAGTGGAATAGACTCTTGGTTACTAATAGAAAAATGTTCACTAGAGAGGGAGGAAGAAAGAGGATCAAATGATCCAGGTGGATGAAGCAAAGGTTCAGGTACGAGTTCTAATGAAAGACTCAACTTAAAGGAAGAGGCGATTGTTTCATTTTTTTAACGAGATTAACACAGGAATATAACTATGCTCATACCCTCTGGGTTTGATTCCTAGACCTCTGTTTCATTTTTTAATGAGCTTGCCACAGAGAATAAAAATTACGCTCGTAAATCTCCGTTTCATTTTTTAATGAGATTGACACAGAAAAGAGAACTATGCTCACATCCTCTTCTTGATCATGGCTTCCAAGAGGAAAATGGTATGGAAGGAATACATTTCAAGGGACACACCTCAATCATGGATTCCAAGAGATCTTCGTTGGATGAAAGAATAATGCTCTGAAATGAATACATTTCGAGGGCCGCAATAGGGGTAAACATATTATACTCTAATAGCCCTATTGAGGAGATTACTATGTCAACTATTAGATATAAATCTAAAAAATATGAGAATCTAATGAGAGGCTCAATTTCTTCGGCAGTTAAAGGTGTTGGATGTGTTGCCACATAATTAACCTGTGGCGGGGGCGATAGTACTTGCACATAAGGACCATTTAGAGAAGGATGGTGGCTGGTAGTCAAAGCAAGACCAACAAACGAAAGTTGATTGATAGTCACAATTTTTCCATTATGAGGGAAATATATCACTTGAAAGAAAATGGACACGATAACTTTCATGGCATGGACATAATCTCTCCCAAGGAGAAAAGTAAAATCCAAGGGGTCGTGAACTACCATAACATCAATATAGACAATTTTCCCTCCTAAAGTAACATGCAACTATGGAAGGATGCCTAAAGGTTCAATGATTTATTTTTTAAAAGCTAACAAGTTATGGGTGACCAACATGAGATGAGGATAACCTAAAGCTTTCCAAGCAATTGAGGATAAAATACTAACGGAAGCACCTTTGTCGACAATAGTATGAGGAATGTCCCAACCACAAACTTGAACAATGATTTGGAAAGGTACGTAGGAAGGAAGACGAGGTCTAGTTATCTCATGCCAATAAAAAATATTGGCCTCACTACTTGGACGAGGTTCTATAATAGAAGGAGAGATGCCCCCTTGTACGAAAGAATCAATATTAACAAGGAAAACATGAGCGATATTTATTTCACTCTCTAACGGGAGAGTGGGATTGAATGATGATGGGATTAGATCGATCACTTGGTGAATATCACTCTCTAAGGGGAGAGTGAGATCAACCAATGACAGAATCATATCGACCACTTGACGAACGACACTCTCTAAGGGGAGAGAGGGATCGACTGATGATGGGATCAAATCAATAACTTGGATTTCACTCTTCAAAGGATGAGTGGGATCGACCGATGGTGGGACCAGATCAACCACTTTGACTTCACTCTTCAAGGGAAGAGTGGGATTAACTAATGATGGAACTAGATTGACCACTTCGACTTCACTCTTCAAGGGAAGAGTGGGACCAATTGCTTGATCAACCAATGATGGTTTGGGAGAAAACATATGATAATCGATTGGAATTTTTTGTTGGTAAACAACAAGGTCTTCCAACAATTTCGAGGCTTCATCAATATGAGGACAAAGGCGAGTTTGATGACTACCTTCACATAAGCTACAAGGAAACTCGACTCTAGTTTTCTTTCCCCCAACGTTACTAGTACTAGTTGATGGTTGGTCACCGATATGACCTACAAAGGTTGATGACATGGGTTGTTTGGAACTCATGGACCACACATCTAAAACCTTGGGAATATCAGGGAAATCCTTAAGAGGGTGGTAACCTTTACAAATCCTGTAAGGAAATTTGGGTTTGTGAGTTTTCTTGGTAGGCTTATGAACCTCATCAATATTCCCAACCTGATTGATAGTAACTGGTTGATTGCTTCCAACATGTCCTACAGTGGTTGGAAGTTTGGCTCCTTGCATATTCTTCTTCTTAATCTTCCTTTTCTTCTTCTTCTTATCCACCTAGTTACCAACTTTAGAGCTTTCATTTGGTGAAGGAGAAGAAAGGGAAGAAGGCGCAATAGGCGAATAAGGTGAAGGGTCAACATGAGGTGTATGTTCTTGGGGTGAGGGGCTTACATTCGAAGGACTAGGAGAATTTGATATCACCTGAGTGGAAAACAACCATACTGGTAGCTCGATAGTGAGTCTCAGAAGAGTCAATGTGGAAATATAAGGAGGAACAACGTTTCCAAAAGAAGGAAAAATGAAATGTTCCCCAGGAAAAGGGGTTCCTTTGTTGGTAGTTCCAAATAATGATGCCATATAAATTGATTCAACCTAAGGCCCGCTAGGGAAAACAAACAACACTCGCTAAAAAATATAGGAAGCAAAAAAGAAAACAAACCTTCCCACAATGAAACCACTAGTTGGTGATGAAATCCAACGCCGCAGGATCAATATGAAAATGGGATGAGATAGAATGAGTGGAACAATTATATTGGTGACCTACTTAACAAGCTTACACCCTGGTGCAAGTTCCCACACGACACAATCGTGGGTTACCCTCCAAGGAGCCCAAGTGAGTTTAAGCAATGTTTGTTCCAGGTATAACAAAGACTTTCCCCTTCGCCATCACCTTGTGTATTAACCTTAAAGATTATGGCCATTGAGTCTACCACTTACAACAACAAAATCCCATGGAAATAATCGACAGTAGGGTATACACGCAAGGGTAGGACCGAAACCAAAACCAACGAAGCGGGGTTAGTTACTCCATTGGCTCTGATGTGACCTCTTGATTGACCCTTGTGTGATAAGGGCTACCCAGGACAATGATGTGGAAAATAGATTTCTCTCCCTAACTCATGATTTTTTTATTTATTTTTATAGCTTCTGAGAGTTATCTTTACCACCTACTCCAAATCCCTATAACTAATCTAATTTAGATTTGTAGAGCCATAGCAAGAAAAATCTCTAGATGGATTTTAATTAGCGCTTTGATTTTATGGTTGTTCGTAACTCAAAGGTATGGAAATGAAACTGATGATATGTGGACTCAAATCTTAAAACCATGCAAAACAAAAATGAAATGAAAAAAATTCAATTTCGATGAATGCTAACTATGGAAAGGAGAAGAGTCTTTTTCCATTCCCAAATGCATAAACCCAATGCAATGCAACGAAAACAATTCCTAAATCCCAAGAAGATGTTCAAGACAATGTTGTTAGGTAGAATGCAATCAAATATTCTTTGTTTGGTTATGAAAAGCAATGTAATCAAATACAATTTCTTAATACTTCTTTAATTTCAAATGAAATGAAAGAGTTCAAGGATGATATAGAGAAGAACACGAAGTAGAAAGAAGATCCAAACAAAGACACATTCATCAGATCGAAACTGAAAGAATCAAACTTAGAAATGACCTCTAACACTGATTCGAGCAGACAGTTCGAAAGAAAAAAATCACTCTAAAAAGGGATTTAAAACCAAAATATTTGAGATGAATTATTGTTGCAGTAAACCCTAACAGATTTCGAATTTACTTGATGGATAAAAAAATCCAAAAAGAAAACTGAAAAAATAGGGTTTGATGCACTATATTGTCTCCAAGTTAATGAAACAAACTTTCAAATATGACAATAAAAGAACTTGAAAGATTTCATAAAGCAACTAACAAAAGTCTAATGCTTGGACAAACACCCAAAGATCAAAACTACTAACAATCAAAACTGCATTCAAGGATCGGATGAAACTTGAATGTTTGACCTTTCACAACTTGATCTAAGACAATAATATATCAAAAGGAAAAAGAGTGATATAAACAAACCTTCTAAACAAATAAATTCCTAATAAATCCAACAAGGACCCGAGGCCTAATCCTGAGTCAAAAAACCTAAGAAACAGAGGGGGAAAAGGCCAAAAATTAGTCCAGAAATAGGGGGGATGCTCCTGTAATCAAGCGAACAGGGCATCCAAAGGGAGGAGGACCCTCCCTAATACACTAGCAGGGGGCATTGAGGATGCTCCTCAGGGGTTAAACATGGGGCATCCCTAAGGAAAGGACATTCTATAAGCCATTGGTGTAGATTGTAACATTGTACAATATTTTACTGCAAACATATTTTCAATAAAAGAATAGAAAAGATACTATGGAAAATACACACATTACAAATAGATATTTCCTCTGGAAACCCAAACCGGGAAAACCAACATATTTTATATTCATTCACATCATACATTTTTTATAATACAATATACATATAGGATCCAGTGACATTCAAAACCCTAATCCAATGAATTGGATTGGTAAACAACCCTAATTCATTAATCGGAAATAGAAAACCATCAGCGAAAAACCATGTGCCAAAAAGATGCCCATAACTGACAACAAAAACTGAGAACCGCACAAAAATGGACAGGGGGGATCCACCCCCCTATAAACTCCCGAGGGGGGGGGCTTGTGGCCTCCCCTCCTACCATTCTATCCATGCAAAGAATATAACCCCCCCTCTTACCATTCTATTCATGTAAAGAATATAACCCCCCCTCTTAGTTCGAGTCGTGCAAATAATATAACACATATGCAACACTAGGGGGGGGATACTAACTCTAAACAAGCCAAGAAGTGCTCCAAAACAGGTGATATTCATCCCAAACTCAGCAGAAAGCTAACAAAGTACTTTGTAAACTACTCAAAGAGGGTGAAAACAAAGTGAACCTCATAAAGCAAGTATTCAAATCAACAATGCAAAATGCAAGAGGCTAAAAACCAAGGAAACACTCATTCCCCAGTATGGTCACAAAAAATTGTTGTGGGAAATATCACCTTGTGGACAGTTTGAGTTCTCCTTAGCTGGGTTTTATTCAACTAAGATAGTTTAAAACAAAATGGTACCTGACATTCCTAAATTCCATCCATTCATACATTAAATTAGAGAGAAAAGGAGAACGAGAGAAAAGTACATATTTACATTGATTGTCCTTTGTTGCTTTTTGCCACTCTAAAGTTCGATTTAAGCCAACTCCAAATGTAGTCTACCCGTGAAAGAATAATAATACCCTCTTCTTCTACTAATGGCAACAATTTAGGTAAATACTATCCTAACTAAGTTACACTCATTCAAGCATGAATTGAAACAACAATGGAAATGAGGAAATAGGCCAAGTTAATATATATAAGAAATAATGGAACTTACAATGGGATGAAAGCTTCCTCCACGATTCTCCTTTCCATCCTCTTATGTGCACTGCAATAATATTCTTGAAGTCTAATATCAAAAGTTTGGTATCTGTCATATGAACCCCCTTTCAACCTTGAGAGGCCTAGTTTATATAAGAGCTTGGGAGGTTTAACAAACATAGGGAATCAAGGGAATGGTTGAGAATTAGGTGCATAAGTTTGAGATTATTCATCCTTAGGTTAGGATTTGTTGCCCAAATTATAATATATCTAGCTCATGATTCACCCCAAACCATAACAACCCAAATATACTCGGAACTTGTCCCACAGAAAAATGAGGAAATAGTTAAAACTCTGCTAATAGGAAGGACGCTCTACTAGAGTGGCATATAGGGCATCTTGGATGATCCCAAATGGTCTACTAAGGTGATTCCATGAGGTGGGGGGATGCTCCCTATGCATGAGAAGAGGGGCTTCCTCCTTCCAACTAAGCCAAAAATTGAAGGAAAAAGTCATGTTTTCGACCTCCAAAATGGGTTTTTCTTCTCCTAAAGGGTTAGGGATGATGAAAAAGTGTTGTTCCATGGTGTCATGGTGATGAAACCTGAATGTGACACTTAGGAAAGTTTCATTTTGGAATTACGACACTGAACAACAAAACTGTACATAAGTGCGACACTTAATGAAAAAGTGACATAAGTGCGACACTTAGTACGACATTAGGCAATGTGCAAATTTTACATATAATAACTATCCTCTTCTCTCTGATGTTCCTCCTTTCTTAAAATTCCTTGCACCAAATTGACTATGTAACCTAGCAACCCCATGACCATATGAATCGCACACACTTCCCTTGGAAATCTGTTGTGAATGCATGATCTAATTTCCAATGAAAGGATTCTACAGGGGAGGTTTTGTTGGAGGCTTATTAAAGATGACAAGGAACAAAACCAACATAAAAATTACTAGGAAACATAATGCCTTGACACAAAACTTCCAAAAATTTCTACCACGCATTAAGAGCATTATCCCACCCCTATTTTGGATAAGGATCTTTGATAGAAGATAACTAAGCAACATTAATGGCTTCTGCATGTGGCTAATAGGCTCTCATCGCTTCACTGTGCTACTTACATGCATGATGATAAATGTTATGTGCAGAATGTTGTGGTTTGCAATTATAATGTCATTCTCCTTAAAATGAACCATGTGACAATTCCTTTCTATGCTACTTGTCATATCCATTGATAAATATTAAGGGATGGGAAAGTATTACAAGGTTCCATTCACCAATAGTTCCCCCATTTTTAAGGCTTGATCCGTGATTTTACAAGTGATCAACCTCCTTGTTACACTCATGCAAAACATGATAAAAAATGCATGAATTGAACAAACGTTTCCTATGTATTCTTTGATTTAGGATTAATGTTAAGTGGTGATCGCTTGGCTTAGAGTTTTTGATCATATGACTAATCATTGTTTTGGAATTTTCTATTATAATGAGTGATTGGGTCCCCATTTCATAATCCTAAGCTTCTACCTTGTTATTGGAAGTGATGCCAAGACCCCATGCATAATAAGTTCCAGTTGTCCCTCCGAGATCGAAGATGATCCCTCCAGCATCTACCACCCCACAACCTTGTATTGAAATTTGACTTGCCTTTGTCTTATGTATTCTTATTGGATATATTTTCTATAAATTTGTGTATCTCTTAGACTACTTCTTATAATTATTTTTCTATCGTGACAAAGGAGAAACCCTTAATAATCATTTCTCTTAGACTCTACCAATTCCACGAGTCTCCTCTAGCTTCTTCAATCTTGTACCATTTACATTGCAAGTGTTCCAGAGTGTTGGGAAACATATGTGGCCAAATCCTTTCATCTCGGTACCCATTCCTCTTCCATTCCTTTTCATAGTCCAAAATATGTTTTATTGAGTTGAAGCCAAGCTTAAATTTTTTTATTTGTGTTCTAGTTATTAATTTCTTTTGTACAAATATTTCAATAAAATATGTCAAAGTCGTTGTCCAAGTTTGTAGTTGATGGGTATGGGCACCCCATTAATGAGTAGCATTTCCTATAAAGTTTGCACCAAAATTTTCAATCGACCTTGTTCTCCAATAGTTTTTGATACCTCATTGACATATCAAGTGGGGGATTCATGTTGTTTGAACCTTAGTGGGGGGAATACAGTCAACTTTGAATTTGTGGGTATTAAGTTGAGATACTACATAATTTTTATTTCATAAATAGATGGTGTTGCTCATATAAATTATGTATTGAGGCTATCCCTAGGAATGGATTCAATAGTCAGTCCAATGATTCATTTCTCTCAAATCATAGTTTTGCATTTGCCACTAACATAATTTGGTATCTGAATTTTCCCCGATAGACAAGGGTGAACCCATGTGTAGTTATCCTTTAGAATTTGACTTGACATATTCTTCCCTACCTTGCATCGGTTGATCTCTCTTATCTCATCTTATTAATCCCAAGGTTCCAACCAATGCTTGCCTTCCTTGGGGTCCAAAGCTATAATTATTCTTCCACCATTTCCCTTTAATTTTATTCTATATTTGTCAAGGGATATTGTTGCTTTAATTTTTCTACCCCAAAGTATTTCAACTAATCCTACATATGATTTAGTTCCTTCGACTAGGTTGATAACCTCAAAGTTGACTATGGTTGGTATTCCTATTATGTGTGTTTTTACACCTTTTAGCAACTCAATGGGTTCTACAAATAATTAATCGACCAACTTTAAAAAGTTCCTTGACATCACTAGGTTAGGTTTTCTCATTTTGATCCAAGTCTCCTTTGGTAGTGTTGTCATCCTAATACACACCTACAAACGTGGATAAGTCTCCAACCCACTTGGTGTGTCTTTGGAGGCACAAACCTGAGTCTAGACCCACTATCACCTCAATCTATGGAATCCAAGGGGGGTAGACCCTATTAAACTATGTGAATATTTATTAAAGTTATAGGAGTTAATTAAGTTATCAATTAGGGAGACCGAACCCAATGAAAAAAAACAATGCAATAATGCAACTCTTTCAATGATAGACAAACCTTTGTTTTACTAAACAACAATTAGACCAGTGCCTAAAGATTATCAAATTCCACTTATTGAAACATGCATAATAAAATATATATTTCTACAAATTAAAATAAAGAATGGAATAACTTACATAATGAATCAAATAATAAATTTGCACTTAAAACAATGAATTCTCAAAGAAATAAAGAATACTTGCAAGAAAGAATAAAGAATGCTTTAGCAATGTAAATATTCACATATAAGTAACTTACCGAAAATGAAAGAATGAAAATACTTGAAAATAAATTGTTGAAAAGGAAATTGCAAGGAAATGTAAATGTTTTGCAATGTGAGTAGGTTGATTTTAATTAATTTTATGTCTCTCTTGAACTTAGGGGGATTAGATGTGAATTGCATCAATCCTAAGGTATGTGACTACCCCAAGTTCCTTATCCCTCTAACCAAGAGGAAGTGTTGGGTGCTCAACAACTGAACAACAAGGTTCCCCCCTAGCTCCACAAGTTAAATCCAATGTGCTTGGGCGTTGTTGATAGTCAAATATGACCATGTTCAACATGAATGAATTCGCCTGGTCAGGATCCCAATTAGATCCTTATCCGTTGTAAATGTCAATTCTGACTGGTTTAGGTCCAGTTACCTAAAACTATCTAATCTATTAAATTCAAAATATATACACCTTCTAATCAATTGAAGAGTTTTTACCTTTTATTGAATAACAAGTTACATATAAATATATATAGATTTTTTTATTTTTTTTGTAAATAAAAAGGGGTAATTCCTTATTAATGCGTTGTCACTGTACAAAGCTGATACAAGTCATTGGCATGCCACCTGTTCTGCCAAACTAGTGGAAATCCAAACAGGTGGCCGCCTATTATGCTTTCGGCCAAAAAGGGCAGCCACCACTTGCCCTGCCAATTTGTTGGAAACCAGAGCATGTGGCGGCTAGTAGTGCTGACAGAACTGTCTGAGTAAACTAAACATATTAAAAAACTCTGAAAATTAAAACTAGGCAAGAAATAAACGGAGTACCAGACCAGGTTGACAAGAAAAGAAGCTCCTTCATTGTGCCAATGATGGTCAAAGAACTGTTCCGATTTAAACATTAAAGGGGTTGTGAGAACAATGGAACTTGCCATCCAGAGCACCACTATGAAGGATGCCATCACCGGGCTTGAGCATGTAGGGATGTGTGCAGGTCAGGCACCTATGATTGGATGATGTGTTCAAAAAGGCATCGAACAACATGTCGATGTGGTTGTTGATGAGAGTGTGTCGATGGAGTTGGTCCGCCATATAACCTATGATGTCAAAAATAAGCTCCAACTGCTCCAGGATGAAGAGGTTGGGTGGAGTCTGGTCGCAATCCTCAACTGGGTTCAGTGGTGGAGGCGCAATGGTGGGGAGTTCCTCCTGAATAATGCAAGTGGCACCATACATGGCCGTTGTTGTTCCTGTAACAACAACACCGACTCTGGTGGAACCTGAATTGGTTCCTTTGGGAATTCCTCCTGAACCATGCAAGTGATGCCATCCACGGTCGTTGTTGTTCCTGTAACAACAACACTAGTGTTGGGGAGAAAGTAGGCATCCGAGACCATGTAGAGGAGGGATTCCAGTGGAACTTGAATTGGTTCCTCCGAGAATTCCTCCTCCACAAAGGCCATTGTAGGTGTATGTGGCTGCGTAATTCGCTGATTCTGATCGATGGACAGAGCTCTCTCCAAATTGTGCAGGCGTCTCTGCCTTGCTGCATGACTATACCATGCAGGACCTCGCCTGGGATTTACTCTCTCTCTCTCTCTCTCTCTTGCCATGGTGGAGCCTGGGGGGTGAAAAAAAATGTGGATGAGGCGAGAGAGAACTGACTGGACCAAAACCAAATTCCCAAGCAGAGCAAGGAGATAGAGGGTTGAGGCGAAGTGGTGAATGCCATGGCCAAGCTAGATAGTTAATCGAGGGGCGGACATGACCGATTTTCTACCACTTGTACCCAACGTCACCCTCCCACAATTAATCATCGAGGCCTCCATTAAACTGGCGTGGGGGAGCTGTTCTCCCTTCCTCTGCAAAATTTTATGGATGCCCTCTATCCAAGAATGGGCTTTGGGGTGGCGAATGACCATATATTTATGGCGAATTTCGTGGGAGGTATGGGTGGCCTCCCTTGGGCTACGTGGCACCCCATCTGGGGCAAATACATATAGATTTTAAACTCTATACAAAAGAGAAATTAATTATATTTGACATAAAAGTTACCTCTATGAAACATGATTTTTTTTTTAAATGAAAAGTATGTACAATGAAAGTAAAATAAGTTAACTAAAGCATAATAAAACTAAAAGAAAAATCTAATCATCAGGCCCAAATTTAAATAGTATATGAATCTAAGTAAAACAAACAATGTTCTAAAGATATAGATCTTCAAAACAAATGTTTAATTATATCAACTAAAAACGAATTACTAAACCTGATTAAATAATTAACACAAAATTATAATCTCAACAATAACTCATATACATATTAATCACTGAAATAATGTGTCAAATTGATTTAATTTATTAGCAATAATTAACTAAATCAATATGTTATATCATCAAGACATAATCCAGATAAAACTTTGATTTCAAAAATAAACAACTCGAATATCAGTAATAGTACCAAATACGGATTGCTTGTATCAATATTCAAAGTCTTAAATAGATTCAGAATAATGTATCATAACATAAACTTGTACAGAAGTGTATAAGCCTTGTTCTCTTTCCAAAAAACTGAAAACTCCCCTAAATTGTTTTTCCTTCACTATTTTATATTGAAGGAATTCAAAAATGGAAATTAACTTCCATAACCATAAACAATTATCCATTTAGAATGGGAAAACAACAAATTTGTTTAATTCCCCAAACTAAATTAACTAAGTATATAAAAATAAAAAACTACTAACTGTTCAATTTTAGAATTATGTCTGGAAACTAATTTTCTCATTTCCCGCATTTTCGAGGACATTATTTTTTATCCAAAATGGATCAGGAACCACAATGGGTCCAGGAAGGCCTAAAAATAAAAGTGCTCAGAATCGCTTCAAAACGGACGTGTGTGTAGGCCTTGTCGTTACAAACCCAACACAAGTTTAACGGGCTCAAACATACATCGTATGCGAAAGATATCGCGTTCTGTTAGTTTTTCCAAACATGAATTTTTTTTGCTAACTGTACAGTCCGTACAGTGATGATGTGGTAGTTGACCATACAATTTGTACGACCGTACAGTGACGTGTCAGGTTTGCTGACTAGACAGTGATATCGGATAGGTGGGCGAATTGAATGTTGACACATGGCAGTTAGAGGGAAAGTGTTTTAGTGCCACGTGGCCCAGTCGTGGGCTATCACGTGGCACCCCTCCATTGGTTGGTTTGTTTGGAAAAATTGTTTGGACTTCACGGGAGTCGAACCCATGACCTCCGGTTCACGCGAGCGCTTTGGCAGGGCCAGGCTACCAGCCCGCCCACTTTAGTTCTTGTAATATAAGGTTTAAACCTTATATTTAAAGTTACCTTTGTGTTCCGTCGACGGAGAATAGGGTCGGGGCTAGGCCTTGGCCCCCGATGCACTTGCATAGAACATTACCATGACCTTACCACGGGACCACACTCTTAAAATTTTGGGTGCGGATTTGTGGGGTTAGCGCAGGTCGACTGGGCTAGCCTTCCGACCAAGGTGCATAACCAGGAGCTAAATGACCAGGGGTCTAACAATTTGATCGCGTGGAGGTATAGGTCGTGGCCACATGACCAGGAGCCTATGTCGGGGGGGCAATACGCTAGCACTAGACTAGGGCCACATGGAGGGTGCGATAATGACTAATAGCTTGAGAATTCAGGGGTTGCGCCTAATTTTAGCCTTAAAGTGGGTTTTTAACTATAATATAAGATTTTTATTGATTTTTCAGCCAATTTTTAGAGATCTTGGCCATTATTGGAGGATCTAGAGCTCTTTTTGAGGCCAGATCTTGGGGGGAAGTTGGGAGTTTGTTTCCAAATTCAAGTCTATATAAACCAGAGGTTATTGGTAGCCTAAGGAGGTTAAGAACAGAAAAATGTTGAAGAATTGAAAAGTCAAAGCCATTTTTATGCAGGGAATCCATTGAGGAGAGCAACTTTGTAGGCCATTTCTGGGAGCTTCGTTCATCTGTTTGCAGTGCCGTCAGTTGTGATGGGTTCTTGAGATATAGAAGAACACAACCATATCATTTTGTAATCCTTTTGGCACTTTTATGTTGTACTTTTGAATATTTGAAGAGAAATAAGAAAGCCTCACCCACTTAGACAAAGGCCCGAAGACGTAGGCTATATTGCCGAACTCTGTTAACAAATTTTGTTGTTATGGTTTGCTGATTCTTGAGCTTATTTCCAGATATGTATATTTCATTATGGATGTCATGTTACATCTTTAATTCTTCCTCTTTCATCAAATTCCTAGATGGTTAATTAACTCATGTTTTTAAAACTCAACCATAGTCTTTAAAAGATCTTTTCGGAACAAGTGGTATCAGAGCTAGTTGACGGTTGGTTTTTGATTTTCCATGATTACCAAGGAAAGATTGAATATTGGTGAAGGTGATCTTGTTGAAGAGAATCCTGAGATTGGATTGAGAAAGATAACTTATCAAAGTGAGAAGATGGCATCGATAGAGGGACTTTCTCACGAGGAGAAAGAGTTTCAAAAGACTTTCTTCATGATGTCGGAGATGGTGAAGGTCCTATATGATGATTACTTGGAACGGAAGAGACCGATTCTAGGTGAATCTTCGAAGGTAAAAAGTGAAGAAGGAGAGGATCCCCCTAAAACTCCTCCTTCACCTCCTTCTTCTCCATCAACTTCTTCTTCTTCTTCAAGTTCAAGTTCCAAATCCACCACAAGAAAACATTCCCATAAATATAAACAGGATATGCCTTTACTTATACTTGATGTGAAATTTGAATTACGCATGTATGATGGTGAAGTCAATGCAGAGAGGCTTGATAACAGGGTCAGACATATGGAAGTTTATTGTAGTGTGCAACAAATCAAGGATGAGGCAACTCAAATCAAATTGGCATCGCTTCGACTTGCAGGCACAACACTCATCTAGTGGCAAAGCAAGTTGCAAAATGACACGCAACAAGTGGGTAATGTATTTCCATCATGGCAAGTTTTTGTTTCTGCACTTAGAAAGCAATTTGATCCTTTGAGTTATAAAGAGAAATCTTCAATTGAATGGCAAGGTCTTAAACTAAGAAAGGGACAAACAGTGCAAGAATACACAGATGAATTTTGTAAGATGGCATTAATGTTAGACATTCCATTACATACCCAAGAAACTCTTATGAAGTATATAGAAGGTTTACCTGCACATATTCGTAACACTATATTTATGTTTGGACCTACTAATCTTGATGAGGTTTATGTTCAAGCAAGATACATTGAGGCAGGGAAAACAAGAGTTGGGGTATCAGGGGAATCATCTTCAAAGAAAGAGGACAAAAGGAGGTGGAATGAAAAAAAAACAAATCCAATGGCAAGAAGGGAAGAGAAACTCTCTTGCAAGCATTGCAAGAAAGAAGCGCACGATGATGACCATTGTTGGAAATTGCATCCTGAGAAGAGACCGAAGTGGTTCAAAGAGAGGAAAGGGAGGTAAACAATTGCAACAACATCATGAACAACAAACTTAGGATCATATTTGGGGTGATGAATCTAAAATCTCAACGGTTGGTTTGACAAGTAAAATTGGTGATGGATCTTATTCTAGAAGTAAATTGTTTCACATAAGGGTCATATTGAGACATACTAAGGTCGACACATTGATAGATAATGGATCTCAATCTAACTTGATTTCAGAGGAAGTGGTTAAACAATTGGGATTAAACACTCAGATGCATCATAAACCTTACTCACTTAGATGGTTAAGCAA
>ML848401.1:6211-24552 GCA_009831015.1 Picea engelmannii | reverse complement strand
TCCCTTCAACTTTCCTGGGGTCTCTAAAGGATGACTGTTCCCCAGGGCCATTCTTGAAAAAGGGAGGCATGTTTCCCTTCTGCCTCTGTTCTTTCTTAAACCTCTTCTGGTCATCCCAAGCCTTCCAAAAGGTAGGCTTTTCTATTTGTTGTTCGTATAAGAATTTCTCCCTTCTTATTGTTTCTTCCATAGTATTAGGATCATCATATTTAATCTTGTCACCAATGGAAGGTGGCAGTCCACTCAGATACCTCTGAATCTTGACAACCTCATCTTTGATGAATGGAACATACTTCAGTAGTTCCAGAAAACTTTGTTCATACTCATCAATAGTCATGTTGCCTAGCTTGAGTTCGAAGAAATCCTTCATCTTTCTGTCATAGTATATTTTATTCAAGTATTTTTTCTCAAAATACCTCTTAAATTCCTTCCAAGTGACCTCTTTCTCTCTGATGTGCTGCACCTGCACAAACTGATCCCACCATCCAGATGCTTTTCCTTTCAGTTGGTACATTGCAATTCTTCCTTCTGCATGGGCGGAATAATTCTGCAGTTGGAAGTATTTCTTCATGCCAAGAAACCATGTCTCAGCATCTTCCTCCTTCTTATGTTCTCCATCGAATGTTGGAGGCTTAATTTTGTTCATCTCCCCTTTCAATTCCTCCTTTCCAGATTTTTTATGTTTTCTGGTAGGGGATGGGCTTGAACTACTGTGTGTCTCCCTGTCAGAATGTCTTTGGGAGAGACTAAGATGTCGGCTACTACTCCTCGACCTACTTCTTCTCCCATGGGTTCCGCGACTCTCCATCTTACTTGAGTCTCTTCCCTTCTCGAGTTTCCTCTCTATTCTTTCCAAGCTCTTCAAAAATTTTAAGTTTAATTCACCCTGTCGATCCCTGACTTTCATGAGCTTTCGGTTATCAGCTCGGCGAGCCTTGGCCTCTCTTTGCAATCCTTCAATGATTTTCATTATGTTTCCTTCCTTATCCTTCTCTTTTCGATGCCCATTGGAGTTTTATCCTTCGACTCCCAGATTAACATCCTTTCCTTCATGTTTGTCTTCTATTTCAGGGGTAATTTGCACCTTTCCCCACTCCATACTCGGCGTTGGTTAACTGGAGTCCTGACCTCCGTTGAACTCTGCACACGCACTGTGCAATTAAATTCTAAGTTTTTCAGGCTATTAAACCTTCAGGAACAATACACAACATTTATAACTAATACGAACAAGAACAAAAGACATTTCGATTCCAATGGGTTTTCTGAGCTCTCATTCGACTCTGCACTTTTGGGTTTTTTATTTTGAAATTTTAGTTTTTGGGACTTTCGGGAATTTTGGGTTTTTGGTACCCGGGACTTCATTACGCAGTGACTCCCAACCTCTTATCACTCCTATCCCTGAAATCTAATACACGATTTCTGATACGTGATCCAACGATCCTCGATGAGCTAGATCTAATGGTCCAGATCCTTTCGGGGTTTTGGGCTTCCAAACGCCGATGTGCTCTAACTCTCGTTATCCCTCTGGGATAGACTTGTGGTTCACACGACCTCCCCTTATATGACCACAGTCATACCTCCTATCGAGGTTTCGGACTTTCCAATGCCGAAACACATATGTCCTCAAGATTCGCGATTCCCTGAACCCCGATTTCCCAATGGATGACTCTCCTTCCAGAACTTTCCTGAATGCCTCGATCTTGGCCATGCGTCCCCAAGAATGGACGGTCCTCACCGCTTCTCTCTATTTCGTGATTTCATGATTTCAAATGCTCTGGGTGCCTTGTCTTCAGGATTCGCGAAACGCCGAACCCCGATATGCCAATGGGCTCCCAATCTCGCCCACGTGTCCCAACTGACGGACGACTCAAATCCAATCTCGGGATTTCACAACTTGTGATTCTCCAATGACAAAGTTCTATGTCGACTCAAAACCCCAGTAGCCGATATACCAATGGGTCGCTCGATCTCCGCCACGTGTCCCCACAAACAGACGGCTCGGATTGTTCTCAGGACTTTTACCATGAAAATTCCCGACCTCCTGTCATCGTGACTCCCGATTTCACGAATGTCGATATCCTGATATTTCGACATGTGAAATGCCGACAATCTCTTTATTATCGCCACTTGTCCCTTCGAGATAGACGGTCTTGATTAATTCATAATTTCGTGTATCGCGATTTCCACACTCCTGTGCAATATCCAAAGGGATTTAAACCCCGTGCACAATTTTCAGATCTGATGGTCACCATGGTTCGCCTTCCCTCCCGAACAGATCCTAGAGCTCCTACACCATCGGTGTGGATTCCTCTCTCCCTGTGGACTCATACCACACTGGCTGCGGTTTCATAACGCCGCTATACCTCCTGAGCTTTAAAACTCGTCAAGTAACTCCTTGACATTTTAGAGAAAACCAGGGTACGAAATTAGCCTTCCAAACCCAATTTCCCTTCGCATTCTCGGTCTAAAGACCACTCCACTGGCCCATCTAGGCTCAGTGTCAAAACCTTGGCTCTGATACCAAACTGTAGCGCACCTTTTCAGCTACCATGTCTTAATCACTAATAAGAGAAGGTTATAACACCACTCTATACATAACTCATACAGATGTTATTTAACCCACATGCATTTAAAAAATAAACACATTCAACACGGAGTATTCATATGAATTACTGCCATAATCAACAAGCAATTAGCTTTTCATATTAATTCATATAAACAGTGGAAAACATGATACATAAGCAGCATAGTCATGCAAAACATGATTAAAGCATAATCAGATACTTATCTTTATCAATGGTAGATTCCACCAACCAAGTGCAGGCCTTCCACAAACCTGCCAGCCTTAGACCACACTGCTCATCAGCTTAGCAGTGGGTCACCCCTGAGATGGGACTAAGCTCCACCCCAAGACAAGGAATATTAGGCTAGTTGAGGTTACAGGGAAAACAACACACAACCACAACGAAGGAATTCTCTCCCAGGAACCTCCCACGCTCACTGCCCACAGTCCCTCATTCCCCACATGCATATTCCACCCCAGGAGAATACACCTTCTCTGTCACCTGGACAGTCCATCGGCTCCTAATCTCCCTTGCCTTGGGTTACAGGAACAGGCCGAACCAGAAGTCTCTGGGCTCTGTGGCAGCTACAGGGTTCCTTCCAGGAGTCCTCTCCTTCCTCCGCGCACTCTCTCACCTGGAGAGAATCACTCACAGGCCAACAACTTTTTCTACCAACCTCAATCACCTCTCTCACCTGGAGAGAGTTTTGTACCACTGGCCAACAAGACCCCATGCAGTCCAACATTGCGTGGTCACAACAATCCACAGGGAAAATAGACACGGGCTTTCCAACAGGTTCAACAATGGTAGGTCATTTCTTATTTCCCAATCCGCCAACACATGATAGACTCACGCTCTGGTTGTCGGGGATGCATGACAAACAATCCACACAGGGGTCAACGCAGGTTCAAACTGTTCAGACAGGGGATGTACCGGTTATCCCAGAACAAACACAGATACATGCCTTTTCAGTTCAGAGGATGCACGAGGGTTTCTCTGCAGGATTCAGACTAGCTCACCTTCTGGCAGTTTGAGGGTCGAATGCAGGAGGAGGAACCTTTCTCACAGCTCACCCTGGCCATTTATTCGCATGTGTCAGGGTTGACACTTGTGACCCATGGAACTGCATGCGTTCCACCAGCACGCATCACCCTTGTACATCCTCCCTTGCCAAAACTTAGGATATAACACAAAATGCACATGTCTTTTTGGAATAATATTAAAATATTATTCCCAGGCTTAAGCCCCCTAGGCTTAGCCCCCAAGCTCAACACTTAGCCCCTTTCCCACCTTCCAACCCCTAATTCCTTTCCCACTCTGTGGATGCTCAGTCCCCCTTCACTCATTCATCGTGGTCAGTCTGCACCTAGCGGTGTTTATATTTTATTAAATGTTCTGCATACATACAAGTACAACAGCAGGCTCCTGGCCTTCAACACTTAGGCTCCCTGGCCTAACAAACACATAAGTCTCCAGCTTATAAGAACTTGGCTCACCAGCCTATAAAACATAATCACAATTCCTTTCAGAACTTGGTTTACAACGGGGCTCGGCCTTGGGGACACTACAAGAACCCATGGATTTGCGTTACCAAATTACACGCAAACACACAGGTGGGCGCTACCTAAAGGCGCTACCGAAATTCTGGCAGAGGCTGAATTGTGCAGAGTTGTTCTGACAGTTTTGATTCACTAATTAAACTTGGATTTTGAACAATTGAGAAGGTATTTTTAAAAAATGGAGGAGGTTTTTGTTCATAACATTCCAAATAACAAAAACCTCTCTCAGGTTTTCAAAATCTGATATGGTTTGAGAGATATTAGACATAGAAGTGGTGCTACCTACTGTATTTCTGAAAATTGGAGGAGGTTTTTGTTCATAACATTCCAAATAAAAAACATCTCTCATTTTTTCAAAACATGGTATGGTTTGAGATATATTAGATAGAAGTGGCACTACCAAGTGTTTTACAACTACGGTACCTAATTTCCTGTAGCAGTCATGGTTTTGATATTCGCCTTGTTGGGAGGTTTCCACATGTCAAGGAGGATTTGAATGGCTTCTCATGGATCATTTAGTTGTCAAGGGACACATGCACCTAATATTTATCTCCAACAAAGGCCTCATGCAATGAGGTGGAGACATTTTATTAATGACTTCCAACAAATTCCTGAAAATTAGCAGTTTGTTGGATTTTTGTCTCTTTGATTGTTGCCACCTATCTCCAAGGTTTAGAATCCAATGGAGGAGATGGGATTCAAACTCCTAAGGTTATGAGGATGCTATTTTCTATTTAAGTAAGGAAATATCTCTTGGAGGTTGGATTCATGAGCCAAGAGAGGCTTGAGAGAGTAGGAGCAGTAAGAGTTTCTCATTTGTAAGCTTGAGGGCCTGTTTGTTATGAAATTTTCTACCATTAAAGATTCATGAGAGCTGTTATCAGATTGTCTTCTTTGTTGTCAGAATTCTTTGTTATATTCTTTCTTAAACATATTGTCAGTTTTGAGGATCATAGCTGCCATTGATTGATGGATTCATGAACAACATAGGATCTGTTGTAGCTTTCCCATTAAATCATTGTTCATTGTTTAAGAAAATATTTATCTATTGCAAAAAGGATCTATGTTAAATGGGTGTTCTTCCTTTTTTCATATTCACCATGCTTCTACTCATCATTATATATCTTTTTGTCTGATATACAATTTGATTTCCTTTGATATGTAGGATGTTATGACTCCATGCCCAATAGAATGCCTCTACAGACTTTTTATTGCCATCTCCCTTTCTTTATCATCTTGTTGATCCACCTATTCAAACCATTTTAATCTATTTACATTTCTATGTTACCAATATTACTCTCATTTGTAGTCTAGGAGTGACTATTGGAGTGTTAACACTCTTGATGGGTGTAAACGAGAAAGGTAATTTGTCCACCACTATATCAGCAAAATTCTCGAGTAGTTCCTGAATTCCCTCAGGTAGGTCATCCATCGAAGTACTGGTCAAGATGACTCTAGGTTTTCTAACCACAACAAACTACATTTCTTCATCTTTCTTTAATTCATCAAGAAGTTCCTTCCCACTCATGAGAAGTATAGTATTGCTCGCCTATGCTTTCAACTCCTTATCCTTAATTGGCAGCAAGATATGTGTCCTACCATTCTTCTCCAAGGTGTAAGTGTTCTTTCTCCCATTATGAATAAATTTTTTGTCATATTGCCAAGGTCTTCCCAACAAAAGATGACAGACGTCCATGGGAATAACATCACAAAACATTTCATCCTTATATCCCCCTATCTTAAACTCAACTAAACATTGTTTAGTGACAGTTACTTGGTGCCCTTTTTGTAACCATGAAACTTTATATGGGCTCGGATGTGCAATTTTTTCCAATTCCATCTTCCCCGCAATCTCTGTGGATACTAGATTATCTGTACTTCCATTATCCAATATTACCTTTCATACCCTATCCTTTGTCTTGCAAGTAGTACTAAATAAATTGTTCCTCTTGATTGGATTTTCTAACTCTTTCTCTGGCTTTACGAGACTCTTCCTCATCATCAATAATCTCTCATCTTCTGCACCTTCTGCCTCAACATCTCGTCGTTGCGCTTCTAAAAGGTGAGCTTCGCCTCCATCTCTTTTTCTATCTGGACACTCCCAAGATTTTTTTCCTATCTTTCCATAGACATAACACTTTATTTCACCTCCTCTACCTCTTCCTCTTGCTCGCGGAAAAGTGTTTCTATCAGCATATTGCCTCCCTTGTGAATTTCCTCCCCTTTCTGGGTGTTTATGAGGTTTCTTCCCTTCATCCTTGGGCTTCTATAGTCTGTCCTAGGCAACTACCTTTCCTCTGCTCTGACTTCTACCTCTTCCTCTTTTTCCTTAATTTCGGGCCAATTTTTCTTCAGCCTTCAAAGCAATCTGACAAGCATCTTCCACATTTCTAATCGTCACCATGCTCATCTCATCCCAAATGTCATACCTTAGACCATTCATGTATCTTGTGACCTTTTCATCATCACTCTCTCGGTGACCAACTCTAATGTTTATCCTATATAATTCTTCAGTTTATTCCCTCACCGTCATCCCTTTCTGTCTCAAATTTTGCATTCTTTGAAACAGATTAATCTGATAATAACTAGATATAAACTTGGATTTCATTTTTGCAACCATCATATCCCAAATTTTGATTCTTTGCTTGCCTTTGCGATGACTATCCACCTGTGGTTCATCCCACCACAGTGTTGCATGTCCTTTTAGTCTAGTGACAACGTGCTTGACTTTCTTGTCTTCCTTGAAATCCTCATAGTCGAAGTATTTATCCAAAGCTCTAAACCAATCTAACATATCCTCAACCTCTAAGTTGTCTTCGTACATTGGAATATCCATTTTTTCTCTCGCCCCTATTCTTGCAACAACCCTGAATAGACATTCTTCTACAGAATCCTTAGCTACAACTTCTTCTCCAGCTCCAGCCTCATTTTCTCTTTTGGCTTCACTGACATTTTCAGCATCAACTGTCCATCTCTGTGATGTCTCCATAGCATCTAATCAAGCACAGATTTCTCTCATTTCCATTTCCATGGTTGGATCGATCATTGGTCTCTCTCGACGTCTTATAGGCGACATGGTTTAAATCTGTTCCATGAAGAATTTAAATCACAACTTGCCTTTTATCTCCTCTCACCTACAGAAAAAATTATTGTAGGCTCTGATACCACCTGACTTAGACCCCCACCTCAGTTGGTCCGCTTGACCTCCTGGTCAAGGATCGTTCAAATTCCTTTGAGTCAAAATGCCTCTTTGATTCCCTGTTGGAACCTTCAATCACAAAATCATAGGTCCTTACATGAAAACCCTGCCTACACAAACTAGCACTAGGCACGAGCCTTCCTCCACACGACCATGGCACTATGACCAAGTGCCAACCCAACACCAATCGCACTTCATGATTTCGGGAATGTTGGCGGATACAACTCCAACACCCCAACCTTCGAAACTCCAAAATTCAAATAGGGCCTAGCAAGAAATAACCCTCGGTCCTATGCACTCGATGTGTCCTTCCTCTAGGAACTGGGTTCCAACTCCCAATTGTTGCAGGAATTCACGATTTAGAGAATCAGCGAACAAGTCCTCCTTTCCTTCCAAGATTCCTGATTCCCGAAATCTGATGACCCCAAATCTAAGGTCTGAATCTTCCGCAAATTAATGACCAAGATTAATTCGACAATTATCTTTCGCAACTTTGGGGAAGTCTTCACTTTTGTTTCCTTGATGTCGAATCTCCAAAATTTTCCTGACTCGGATCAACGGCTCTCGACACGTCGAGATATGACGGTCCATATCTCTCCCTACAAATCAACAATTCACACTTCAGGGTTTTGGAAAAGTATTTACTCCTTTTCCCTGGTGACCAAATATCCAAACCATATCTACACTAGATCGACGGTTCACAGGTCCCATTATCCAATGGCCTAGATTCAATCCTGGCTTTCATGGACCGGGGATTTGAAAACCAAGGTTGAACCTTGTTCTCCCAACTTGAGAAACCCGATCTCTCGAAATGTACCGACGGTCCAGATATGATTTAGATCAAAGGCTCCTATCTCTCCTGAGCTTTAAACATTGAATGAATGTCAGGATTTATCGGCCTCGCAGTTCTGTTCGATCCAACGGCTCACAGAAAATCGGCACTTCACCCTCGAAGTTTTCTGTCGTCCATTCATATCTCAATGAGCCTTAACCAAGTAACTTGGCATCGATTCTATGAACTCGATTTCCCTGGGTGACTGAAATATCCGTCCCCTCTTTGGAATTTTTGAACAACGTTATCCTTCCTGAGCTTGTTCCTCCTGAAAACTTTTGGATTTTAAAGAATTATGCATGCACACCTTGCACGTCTTCACAATAACCTTCGGTAATCCAAAGATTCTTTCTCTATGCACTCCTTGCAATTAGAGGTTCTTCAACCACTCTATTGAGTTGAAGAGATATAGAACTCTCCTCAGCCTGTGCACTCCTTACACGACTCTGTGCCACACTCTCACTTTTTCTTGTATAATTTAACACTATCCCTCCTGAGCTTTATGAGATAAAATTTAGAATCTTGTCAACACACTCCTTGCGGAATCTCACTGCACTCCTTGCAATATCTCTCAAGAAGAAAAATAACTAAAACTTATACTTATCCTCTCTCAGACTTCAAACATTCGCCATGAAATCATGAGCATACACATAACATTGAAATATATGCATAACAGAAAATATATGCAAATTGTAACATACCATTCAAAAGATAAATACAACAACCATTATGCACCATGAAATTTGGATCAAAGCATTCTTATATTAATCCAGTGCTCCTATACATGGTTCTATAGAAAAAAATATTCTTCATATAACGTCTAATTATCTACTCCTCTGTGCTCTCCTAATCTCTTACAGAAAATTACAATAATATCTAAAATTACAAACGAGAGAGTCTTCTTGAGTTTTTTTTCTCTCTCTCTTCTCTAAGCTATCTTATCAGAATTAAAATATATCTACTAAACATTCATTACAATAAATTCCTCCTTATCTGACAGATGAGAGCAATGCTCATGATCTGTATCAAAATATCCCAAAAATATAAATGCAAATACATCCTCCCAGATTTTACATTAATTCTTTATATTTCAAATTCGAAACATCCTCAAAATGTGGGTTGGTGCATTTCTAGCTATTTTCACCTTTGCGCTTGATTTTCTAGCTTGCTTACGATGCACCTGCATCACCCAATCACATGGATACTTTGGATAGATAAATTATTTGATCTACATGATGTGCCACATACACAAAAGGTACAAATTGATTCTTTATATTTAGAACCCAATCAATTTGTGTGGTATCAATGGCTTTGTTCTCTCAAATCACTTGTCACTTAGACAACTTTCATGGAAGAAATGATAGCACACTATGAGGATACAAGGAGCAATACCTTCTGTAGCCAATTTATAAATCTCAAGCAAAAGGGTTCAATTGCAGAGCACATTGAGAACTTCCAAAGATTGAATATAAAGGTAACATATATTCCATATGATCACCTGATTGATGTATTCATAGGAACTTCAAAGGATAAAACTCAACATTAGGTTCACCTTTGGGAACCTAAATCATTGTAGAATGCATTCAAGGTGGCAAGAAATGTTGAAAGAAAAAATATGGCTATGGATACTAGAAGGACCACTCCTAACATCTATCGAGAGAATAATATTCCTTATTCTAAAACACCTCAACCTACAAGGTTGACACCTCAACAATTGGAGGAAAGAAAAGAAAAAGGTTTATGATTTAATTGTGAAAAAAGTACAGTAAGGGACATAAGTGTGGTGAGAAGAAATTATTCTACATAGATTGTGAAGAGGAAGAAGACCAAGAAGAAGAACAAGAACCATCTGAAGATGAAAACGTAGAAGTGATTTCTTCTCAAGAGTTGACTCCCACGATATCATGTAATGCATTGGTTGGAATTAACACTCCTCAAACCCTAAAGATCAAAGGATATATCAAAAATAAAAAGGTAATAGTCCTAATTGATTCTGGTAGTAATCATAATTTCATTCACTATAAATTAGCCAAAGCTCTCAATTGCTTTGTATATCTAGCACCAGAGTTTCAAGTAATGATTGTAGATGGAGGAACTATCAATTCCTCAGGAAAATGCAATAATATCAATCTTACTATGGGGGAATATGTAATGAATAGTACAATGATTTATATACCCATGGTTGGTGATGATGTCATACTAGAAATCCAATGGTTACAATCATTAGGAACAATGGATTTTAATTTTCAAGAAATTTTAATGAAATTTTCATTGGAAGGGAAAGAAATTGAGTTAAGGGGTATCACAGGGAAACCTAGTAAGGTGATAATCTCTAATGGCATGACAAAATTATTGAAAAAGGGGCATTAGGGTGTAATTTCACAACTATGCTCACTATATGTTCAAACATCTAAGCCATTTATTCCCCTAGATCTCCAAGGGATCATTGATAAGAATTCCAAAGTATTTGAATATATTCCTAAACGTCTTCCACCCACTCGAAATCATGATCATGCTATTCACCTAATTCCTTGGAGTGTTCCTCCTAACATCAGGCCTTACAGATACCCTTATGCCCAAAAGAGTGAAATTGAGTGTATGGTTGAAGAAATGTTAGAGGTTGGCATTATTAGACCTAGCCAAAGTTCTTACTTTGCACTGGTGGTAATGGTACTCAAGAAAGATGGATCATGGCATGTGTCCATATTATAGAGAGATCAACAAGATCAATATTAAAGATAAGTTTCTCATTCCCTTCATTGATGAATTGTTATATGAACTACATGGAGAAATGTATTTCACAAAGTTGGATCTTCGTTTAGGGTATCATCAAATTAGAATGAAGGAAGAAGATATCCCAAAAACAACATTCTGAACTCATGAAGTCCATGGATTTTTTGTCATGCCTTTTGACCTTATAAATGCACCTTCCACATTCCAAGGATTGATGAATTCCATTTTCAATCCCTTCCTTCAAAAATTTGTGTTAGTATTTTTTGATGATATACTAATCTATAGCAATTCTTTGGGAGGATCATGTGTGACATGTTGACAAGGTGCTACAACTACTGAAGGAGCAACAACTATATGGAAAACCATCCAAATGTTTCTTTGGGGTGAAGGAGGTAGATTATTTGGGTCATTTTGTATCTCATGAAGGTGTCAAGGTAGACCCTAACAATATTAAGGCCATGATGCATTGGTCGATTCCCAAAACATTGAATAATCGTAGAGGATTTGTGGATTTGACAGGTTACAACTGCAAGTTTGTTTAGAACTATGGAATAATAGCAACACCTTTAACAACTGATCTGAAAATAGAAGGTTGACTTGTTATGCTATGCAAGCACCCTCTACCTCAATAAAATAAACCTTAATAGGACCTTGCTTCATGTGTTAAAATTATGCAAGATGGTTTATGTGTTAAGTTCATGCTTCTTCTTTGCAAAGTTCATGTGTGAGGAATGTTCTTTTAAAAGGTTAATCATGTGCTATAATCAAATACACAGCAATATAAAGTGCAGCAAATAACACAGCAAACTCACAACAATACCAAGATGATAAAGGAGTTCACCCCTCTCTGGGCTACATCTCCTTGAGCCTCCTTCAATGGACTTGGCTCTTTGGGATTAGTTTGTCAAATATTCTTTTACAATTTGCTTCTCAACTCCAATGGATTTTCAGACTGTACCATTGGGTTTAGAATACATAAAAACCCCAAAAATGACTATTAGAACTCTGAAAATGGATCTTGTCTCATCCAATAATGACTTCTTCTACATGTAACCTCCAAGCTTCCCTGAGATTCAATGGGGAAAAAACACCTGTAAAAGTTCTCCAATGGATCTGAAACCTATCCCAATGTGTTCAAAGCATAATAATTAGTCAAAAATGACTATTCAGTCATAGAAAATAGATATGTGCTCATCTGAGCAATGCCTCAAACAATGAGGGCTTCAAGCTCCCTAAAGCTTCCTCAACCTTCAATGGTGAAAAACCTACAAAAGGAGTCTTCAAATGCCTGTGAAAATAGTGCCAATGGACTCAAAAGGTCCAAAAACCCCTAGCTGGGCTTTTTCGGCACCTCATTTGGCCAAAAACTCAAGAAGTTAGGCCTCCTGCCATTTTTCCTCCTTCAAGCTCTGTTACTGGTTCGCCATTCTGCACCTATGTGTGAAATGAACCTAGCTCTGAGCGTTTTCCGTGCCTAAACTCAGCACACGCACGCCTTTCGAAATTGGTGCCAAAATGTCGCACCGTTAGCGAAACTAAAGCCCCCGAGGATGGAGGTGTTGGGCGCATGGGGCCATGTGGCCACGTTCCACACAAAAAGGGCTACACGTTGCCACCGTTCAATGTGAAAGTGACAAATGGCTAGGCGCGTTTGAACCAAAACTAACACCCAAACCTAAATCCATGCACACTCCGTATGATCACATGTGAAACCAATAAAACCACGGGCTAAAACCCGTTTGGGAACCAAACTTTCGCGCGCCATTGTGTATGAGGGTAAGGTCGCATGTTACATGTGTGTGACCATGGCTTGGTATAATGTTTGAACCAATTTTTTAAAAAAACCCCGCACGCATTTATTCGATGGTTCTGGTTCCAAACCCCACGCACAACACCATGGAATGGTCACATGTGAACGGTTTAAAACCGTGGGTTTTAATGTTTAAACACCGCGCGCCATTTAATAATGAGTATGGGCATATGTTGTATCACATGGAACCGTGTGTTAATAATTGCAAACTCGCCCCACGCGCGTACCATACAAATGGTCATATGTAACAAGGATGTCACCGGGGGCTGGGGCTTAGCCCCAGCCCTAACCCCGCGCCAAAAATTAGACCATACAACATTTATAAATATTGCAATGTTTGGTTATTAAACCCAATAGCGTGGCACGTTGGTGGATTGGACTTTGTAAAACCTTTCAAAGGTGGAGAGAGGTCCGGGGGTCGAACCCCACGGACCCACAAAAATTTTGATAAACCAAACATAAAACCAACAGCCAGTAAACGGGTGCCACGTGGCAGCCCTTCATTGGGCCACGTGGCACCTCTCCATTCGCTTAAAATATGCCACGTGTCACTAAATGATTAGACCACCATCAGCCAATCAGAATCTACCACGTCACCTTCCATGTCAACAGGTGCCACATCACCGTACGATCTCCTACGTCAGTTGTACGGCCTCTGCCACGTCAATTGTACGGCCTGCCCAGTCAGCGTCCCTTTTTTTCCCTGTTTGGCTCGGCGAACAGATCGTGATATCTTCTCCATACGGAATCCATTTGAGAAAGTAAATATACCGCCGGAATTAGGAGAACGAGACGGACGCAATGGCACCATTTTCATCGCAATCCGAGAACTTTGAAATTTGAGCAAAATTTTGATCCCTTGGTCAAGATTCTGATCAACAACATTAACTAAGAAGGATGCATTCTCATGGACTCCAAAGGCAACTCAATATTTTCAACAACTTAAAGAGGCGATGTGCAAAGATCATGTCTTGACCACACTAGACTTCACAAAAACCTTTATTGTGGAATGCGATGCCTCGGGAAATGGCATTGGTGTTTATCTAATGCAAGAAGGCAGACCCCTTGCTTTTGAAAGTCGGCCACACAAGGAAAAGGACTTACACAAACCAATTTGTGAGAAGGAAATGATGGAAATACTACATGCATTGAAGAAATGGCACCCTTACCTAATAGGTAGGCACTTTAAGGTAAAAAAATATCATGATAGTCTTAAATACTTCTTGGAACAAAGACTATCTTCAGAAGAACAAAAAAAATGGGTGACCAAGATATTGTGTTATGATTTTCAAATCATCTATAAAAAAGGGAAGCAAAATGTTGTTGTAGATGCACTCTCAAGAAACGATGAAGATGTTGAGGCCTTTCTCTGTGCTATCTCGATCATCTAACCAGATTGGATAATATAAGTGAGGGATGAATGGAAGAATGATGAAAACGTATGGACTCTCATTCAAAGGTTGCAGTAGGATTCCAATGCATCAGATACATTTATCCTTTTATATAAGAAATCTCTAAATCGTACCCGCTAAGCAGTTCCGACCAACTTCGTTGTTGCGCGTTCAGGTCCCTTTGCGTAAAGATGTGTTGTAGTCCACATTGGTCCATTTTTAGTTCAAATTATTTTCCAACAAGGTAGTGTATCCAAACCTACAAGGCATAGACAATTTCTAACAACTCCAAATTGTGTGTCACATAGTTCTCCTCATGCCTTCTTAGTTTCCTCGAGATGTAAGTGATCACTCGACCTTCTTGCATCAAGACTTTGCCTAAGCCTTCCTTGGATGTGTCATTGCATACCAAGAAGTCCGCGTCCATGTCAAGGAACTTTAGTATCGATGCTATTGTCAACATCTCTTTGAGCCTCCGAAATGCTTCCGCGGATTTCTCTTTCCAAACAAACTTCTTGTTCTTCTTCTGCAATTCTGTGATCAGATTTGCTATCTTCGAAAATCCCTCGATGAACCATCGATAGTATCCTTCTAAACCCATGAAGCTACACACTTTTGAGACATTCGTCGGCACATATCATTCCATAATAGACTCGGCCTTTGTTGGATCCACGACAATGCCTTTGTCGGAGATGACATACCCTAAGGACTGAATCTTTGATTGATAAAACGAGCATTTGGAAAACTTCCCATACAATTTGTGCTATCACAGACACTGTAGTACCAAGTGCAAGTGTTCGTCATGTTCCTCCGTCATCCGAGAGTAAATCAAAATATCGTCAATGAATACTTTGTTGAACTTGTCCAAGTAATCACGGAAGACCGCGTTCATCAAACTCCTAAATACCCCTGAGGCGTTTGTCAGTCCAAACAGTAAAATAGTAAACTTGTAATGACCAAACCTTGTCTTAATGGCGGTCTTAGGGATGCCACCCTTCTTGATACGTAACTGGTGATACCCTTATCACAAATTGATCTTTCATAACATTGTAGCACCCTTCATCTTATCAAACAGATCATCCATCCTCGGCAATAGATACTAATTCTTGATCGTTGCCTTGTTCAATTGATGGTAATCAATGCAGAGTCTCCATGACCCATCCTTCTTTCATATGAAAATAACAAGTGCACCCCACGATGACACACTTGGACATATCAATCCCAGGTCTAACAACTCCTTCAGTTGCATTCTCAACTCCTGTAACTCTGGGGTTGACATCTGATAAGGCGTTCTAGCTATCGGTTCAGTCCTCGGTTTTAGGTCTATGGTAAACTCCAATTCCCTCTCTGACACCATCCCAGGTAACTCCTCCGGGAAGACGTCTAAAAACTCTCTCATCACCGGTAGGTGTTCTAGACCTTCCGCTACTCCTTTTTCATTCAACGCAAGGATCGCATAAAGCTTACATCGCTTGCACATTCTCTTCCGTAACCGCAAGGAAGAGATAAACCTCAGGGAAAATCCATGGTTCCGACCTACAATCACGCGTATTTGTCCCTCATCATCGACCAAGCTCAATCATTTCATATTACACTTGAGTATTGCCTCGTGAGATTCCAACAAGTCCATACCAATTACAACGTCATAAGATCCTAAGATTGTGACGTACAGGCTGGTCTAGTGATAAAATCTCCCAGGTTAAGGTACAATCCGTAACCCTTCCTCCAAATTTTTGTTTGTCTCCCAAATCCATCTCTACAAAGCTAAACTCATCCTTTTCAATTGCCTTTAACTTAATCCTTTTTAGCACTGCACCAGAAATAAGACTCTCGGTAGCACCAGGATCTATCAAGACTAAGGGTCTAGTCAGTGGCGGTACCTGATGTCTCGAGTGCATTTGACTGATGCTCTGCCTAGAAGTTATTCACCACTGCATGAATCCGATGGGCCTTGCCAAAAACTCCCATGGTAGTGGATCTGGCTGATCCAAATACTCTGGCCCTTTCCTCTGGATAGTAATTTTGGTAATGTGGCTCCCCACAATCCAACAAACCTTCTTCGGTCCATAAATCCTGGTACCTAAAGTAGAAGTTGAATTCCATTTCTAAGTCCAACAAAAACTTGTTGACCTTAAGTTTCTTGGTAAGGGTGCGGAGCATACCGAAGCAACTCCAAAAATGGGCCTCATACTTGGGCACTATATGACCACCCTTTCATAAGGTGTTTGAACTCGTTGATTTGATGCTCAATGAATTAAATAGAAGATACCTCTTGTGGAACCGTTCCTCTAACAGTTCCCATGACATGTCTTCGACGACCATGTTTAAAAGTGGCAGGAGCGTCTTCCACCATAGAAGAGTTATCCCCTTCATTTGAAATATTGTCCCTCAAACCTTCATGTTGGAGGTATAGTCGCGAAGTGCAAGCACCTCGACTTATTCTCCAACCATGCTTCAGTGCCTACACTGTCCGAGGCACCAAAGAACTCAGGAAATTTGACCTTCTCGATTTCGCAGCAAAAAACAATGGTATTGACTGGGCGTGATATGGAGCCTCAGGGGTACGAGAACCCCGACCGCATCTCAGTATAGAAGGCAAGTCAAGGCCTCTAACCATCTCTCGAAGGACCCTGGTTAAATGATCATCATCCCTTACAACAATCGAATCCATCCCAAGGGTGCTTTCCTCCCCCATGGGGTTAGACTCCAAGGGTGCGGGCACTTCTGGAGGCATCGCACCTCCTTCCACGTCACCACACCACAACCAATGTGGCGTCCTCTAATCAAGATCACCGCCTGTATACGTTAAGGTTTTAATTAGATCTAGGTTAAAACTCAAAGTTTTACTGTAGTGGAAAGCCTGGAAATCCACATTCACAGGGTTGAACCCACTCTAATACCATATGTAACGAACCCTATCGTTATGACTGCCAGCAAAGAAAAAGTGAATTTTTTTTTTAAGGAAAGAAGGCAACGATGACAACAATTAAACAACGCAACTCAACGAGGTTCAACACTCATGCAGATCAGGAAACAGGCCACAGCAACTCAGCGTACGAGCACACCAGGAAACTGGATGGAACATGTGATAAACCAAGACAGATACACTAACTACCCACCCAACACAAGCGAGACAATGCCTACAAGCTAAAGGACAATATCGACCAACCTGACAGAATGACTTGACGACCAGTAATTGGAAACCTCTACGGCGTGTAAGACCAACTGCGTTAAGTCGTTAAGAACCAAGTGCCAACATCAATATCAATGAACAACGCCCACATCGGGAAGCACAAACTAAGGCCAGGTTGTCATTCGCATCTACCCATTAGGGTGCACAATGATCCCCTCATCAGTAATCATGTCATCGCCAGGTGATAGGCATGACAATAAACCTGGCGCAACCTAACCTATCTCGACCACAAGCGCAAGACAAAATCAACGCACTAGGAGACCGAAACAACTGACAAGAAGACGATACCCACAAACCCCAACAACAAGTCGACGGGACGCAAGATGACATCACTCGATTTGAATTGCATGAATGACCGGAGGATTCTTGCTTCCTACAGGGCAACCTGTAAGGTGAAACAACTATGACCAACCACCCCTTCCAGCTCGACCTAAGGCGCAAGGCGCATAATCACCCAATCCCTGTTATATATTAATGGTTTTAGTTGATAAGACTACTATTCTCTCGACCGCTAAGCTTGCACAAGAATATATACAGTTATATTAATCCAACGTTTACAACTTTGTCCAACAAATCGCTAATTAACCAAAGAATTTGCTTCCCTGAACACAATAAGGAGTTGTCAAAAAGAAATTTTGTCCATCAATACTATCAATAGCAACGTTGCTTATCCATGGCATCGAGGTCCAACATTAGTTAAATTAGAGGGATAAATATTAAATGAGTGATCATGTGGTCTGTCCACCCTATGATATCGCTAAACATTTAATAAGTGAAATCGAATATACGTTGTCCATAAAATTTCCGTCTACAAAATTTCTATCAAAAAAAATCTCTATCTAAATTAACTCTGCCACACCAGAAATAAAATTGTTGCAATCAATATCACGAAATATAAAATTACTTCCCAAGAGATCCTATCTAACATCGCGTCACTGAATAATGGATATGAATTAAGGGAAACTGTTTTCAGCCACAATCTAGATGTCGATGGGTGACTACTATTGTTGTTGATGTCTATTATGAAAGCTATCTAAAAGTTAATATATATATTAATATG